>PVKA01014534.1:9239-52261 GCA_004027165.1 Ctenomys sociabilis
TGCTCAGGCGAGTTCATTTCCTGGTATTACTACCTTCTGAACCAAATACGATGGTTCTTAAAACATCTGGGCAGGTCTCCAGCGCAAGGCTTCATTCATGCTGCCTAGGACGATGTTCCAGGGCCTCCCGACGAGCCGCATCTCCAGTCCTCTTTATTTTACGTTATTTTATTTTATTTTATTTTTTTTTGAGTCAGGGTCTAACTCTGTCACCCCAGCTTGAGCTTGAGCAGCTGAACTTGCAGTCTTACTGCTTTAGTCTCACAGACAGCTCCAATTTTAGATGCGAATCCACATGTCTGGCAAGAGCTTCCTAAAAATTATTACCCTTGTCTGTGCTACTGGAATGATACCATACACTTACACTGAGTGAAGTTGGACTTAAACCTTAATTTTGCTTTTGCCTTATCAGTGGCTAGCAGTGTTCTTATATACAGTGGAGGGCCAGCCTGACAGATCCGCAACTGAAGAGCCTGCTTAGGGACAGTGCAGGGGCTGGAGTTTGGTCCCTGGTGTGCCATGCTGGCCCCATCCACAAGGCACGCTAAGACAGCTATTGAGACTGGGCGTGGTGTGTGTGCCTGTAATCCCGGTGCTCGGGAGGCTGAAACAGGAGGTTCCATATGAGTCTAATCTACACAGTGAGACCCTGTACACCCTATAGATCCTGTCCTAAGTACAGAAAGAAAGAAAGAAAGAAAGAAAGAAAGAAAGAAAGTGCAAAAGAAAGAAAGAAAGAAAGAAAGAAAGAAAGAAAGAAAGGAAGGAAGGAAGGAAGGAAGGAAGGAAGGAAGGAAGGAAGGAAGAAAGAAAGAAAGAAAGAAAGAAAGAAAGAAAGAAAGAAAGAAAGAAAGAAAGAAAGAAAGAAAGAAAGAAAAAGAAGGAAGGAAAAACGGATCAATCTTTCTTCAGCTACAACGGGCGTGCGGCTTCAGCTTACTGCCTGTTCCTTGCCATCCTCTTTCTCCGTCTTTAGTCTTCACAGTTCCTGGCTGATGGGTGGACTGTTCCCCTGCATACACTCCGCTCATGGCCACAGCTCTAGTTATATTTTTTTTATCACCTTCTTTCTGAACTGTGGAAAGTGCCTGAGCTCTTGCCCATCTTCTCATGGACCAGAAACTTTCCGACCCTTCAGTGATAGCACACGGCCAGCCACAGCACCCATGTGGCAGCTTCTCCACCACTGTCTCGTCTTGGTTCATTCTGCAAGGAGTTGTGAAGTTGCCGTCCCAAAAGACAGCTCAAACAATTGTACCCCCTTGTTTACAGATGGCTCTCTAGCACTTGGACAACACGCGCCCACAGGTTCTCTACCATCTCTCTACCAACCGCGCTTGACCATTTGTATAAAGCACTCCCCTTCTCCCCACCCCATGTGCCAGTTCTTCCCTGCGTCCTTCTGTTGATTCTCTGCCTTCCTCCTGCATCTTGCATGGATTTTCTCATTTTATCACCTGCACCGTTTTTCTCTTTATCTCTATCTTTGGAAATACCAACCTAGAATACAAATGAAATATTTGTATCACTTCTGCATTTAAAATTTTAAGTACATAGTTTTTGTTTGTATAGCATATTCATTGTATTGCTAAAACACATTCACTTATTTAGCTATTATTTGTATTTTTTATGTATTTATTACAGGGCCTACAGGGTCTCCCTACATAGATTGGACTCATAGTGATCCCCCTGTTTTCAGCCTCCCAAGTGCTCAGATTCCAGGCATGAGCTGCCACACCCAGTAGCAATCACTGTCTCAGCGAGCCCCAGGGGCAGGGATGGCACCAACCTCAGGGACAGAACCTGGCTTCTGTGTCTGCCTAAGCAGGTGCTTTCATCTTCTGAGCTATCTGGCTGGCTCTAGTTAACTATTACTTGTGCTCATCATTAAAACTATCTCTAAGAATAAATCATATTTTGTTGAGTTTTGTCTATAGATCATAAAGTACTAAACTTTTACTGAGTAAATTTATTTGATAAGGCACAACTTCTTAATAATCAGAATAATTTAAAAATGGAATAGGCTATGCTAATGCCTTAAAAATATTTTCAGAGAGAGATGAACATTTATGAAGAATATGATGGGAAATCTCTTCGCTAGATAAGCAGTGGCCTTCCTCACCTTCCAGCCCATTCTAACATTAAGTTTCTGAGCTATCAAGGGGAAGATCTATATAACTTGCCCTAGAGTGAAATAAAAATGAAAGAACATGGGAGAACTCTATGTAGCATATTTTGTTCTACATCCAAAGAACTGAAGCTCAAGCGAGGTCAGCCCTGTGAAGGGAAGTCACATCAAGAACACAGAGCCACCCTCAGACACACCTCAGAGACCTTCATTTTATACACAAAATGTTGGCAAATATTTTCTGCTGTTGATGAAGTGAGCACAACTTTGGCAAAACAAAAGAGAATTAGACTATTAATTATTTCAAGTTTTAAAACTCTGTAAACAGATATATGCATATATATAGTTTTGGGTTGCTTTGCTTTACCTCAGAAACTCTATTTATTTGAAATGAGGTGTTTTTATTGGGGGGAGGGTCAGTGATAAATGCTGAATCATCATCCAGAAGGCATAGAACAATGCAAGCTGCCCGGTCTTCGGTCTCCATACTCTTCAAAAAGAGAGGTGTATTTTTTTGCGCAGAAGTGTATATTTGTGAGAAAATTTGAAAACATTTAATAGGCTACCAGGAACATGCATTCTAAAGCTGCATAGAATGTATTTCAGGATAGAATTCACATACTGATTTTTTTCCTGGAAGTCGATGCCATTTCAAATTAGTGCCAACATACACTTTTTCTCTGACTATGTTCTAGTTTTTAAGCAAAAACAGGCAACATTTTGTACCTAGGTTGATCTACAACTGGTCATGTTGCAGTTGACAGAGCGTTTCTTCAGAAGAACCATCTAGAGAGCTCCATCCAGAAAGAAAATCGGATGCTTAGATCCCGAAATTGACAAGGGGGCCATGGTCTTTCATTGCCACACTGTAACACAGCATTCCAATCAGGAATGATTTTCTAGTGGAAAGGGCACCATTAACAATTAATCTGAGATAACAGGCACAGAACACCAGGGTCTTATACGGACTTTCTAAAATGCCTTAGAAGGAAAATTGTCACTCTAATTCTCAATGTTATCCACAGAACGAGAAAGTTGCATGGAAAGGTTTGGATGTTTTTGTCTTGAAGCGTTCCTGTGCTGAGAGTTTGGTCTCAATGTGGCCCTGGGAGCAGTGGCGGGACCTTATGAGGTGGAGGCCTGTGTGAAGCGGGTGGTCATCCAAGGTGTTGCTCTTGGAAAGAACAGCTGGAGTCTCCTGGGATGTTGCTGGCAGCTGCAAGAATGAGCCCCTCCCTGATCACCTGCACGTCTTGCCAGGTGAACTCTCTCCTCCGCTTGCAATCCTGCTCTAGTTCCATGAACTACCCAGGGTAGACAGGAAGCTCATCATCAGGGCTGCAAGCCAAACACACCTCTATTACTGTAGGCTAAATAAACCCCTTCGTTTTATAAATTAACCGGCCTCAAGTGTTTCAGTACAATGTCCTTCCAAGCATCCAATTCTGGCTTTGTCATGGAGCACAGAGGCTGAGCATGAATGTAAGCTTGAGCCAAGTTCTGATGAAAGAATGTGTTCCTTTCAAATCTGAGCAGCCATCACCAAGAAGAGACAAGATTATTGTCTAAATATCACTCAACTGAGAGGCTCAACGTGTGAAAAAGAATTAATGGAGCACAAGGTTTTCCAAGTGACTTGGCTGCACAACCATCACTGGGCCTGTCACAAGTGAGCTTTCAGATAGTAGAGAACATCTGAGAAATGAATTCTAATCTCAGCTCAGTTGGTTCCTCTCCACTTTCACTTGTAGCCATCACCTTCCTTTACCCTTTAGCTATGGAAAGTGCCAGGTCTGCTAAGACTGAGCTCGCCACAAAGCTTGCAAATCATAGGCAGGTGGAACCCACTGATCCAAGGCTCCTTTAGTGGTGGATGACATCCTAGTTTTCCTCTAGTTCTTCGCTTTCATGGAAATCCACAGTGTGACTCTCTGTCTTTGTTACTTCTCTCTTGTTGCTGGTACAAAATACCCAACACCCAAAATTAAGGAAGGGAAGGTTTATTTAACTTATAATTAGTAGCGGTTTCAGTCCATACTCAGCTGGCTCCAAAGAAGAGCAGCACACGGAAAAGGGCAGCAGTTCATGGTGATAGAAAACAGCAAAACAGCAAGAGCAAATGGGAGGAGCAGTGGCAACAGTGGCTACAGTGGGACCAGAGAGCAAGTCTGTCTCCCTTCTGTTGCATTCAGCTATCTGCCCCGACTCTAAGCCCCAGAGAGGTGATGCACATAGTAACCACCTAATTCCCAAAAGTTGCTCTTCTAGAATCTGAAGTTTTTGGCAGAAATCAAAACAAGATCCTGGTTTTAAACCCTACATGTAAGACAGAGGGAAGTTTTCTTTCTGTTTGGCTAATTTTACTTAAAAAATATTACTCAACAGTTCCCTTTTCTAAAGCAGTAAGTTTAGCACACATTATTGGAGCCCTAATGTCAGTAGAGGTGAGTGCATGGTTGGGAGAGGGTGGCATAAATTCTAATTATGAAGTTTCCAAGAGAGGTGATGAGTTTCTTCATCAAAATTCAATGATATATAGTATGTATCTATGCCAGAAAATCACTATGAATGAGAAAGTTCAGGATAGTCCGAATAGATTGTATAATTTATATAAGCTACCAACAGTTTTTCCCAAAACTTCAATTAACAACTGAGATTCAGGCAAGAATGTCTAGAGAGCTTTTACTGCACCTGTACAGAAGTGAACAGCACTTGTGACAAAAGTAAGGCACATTTGACTGGGCTACAGAATGCCTAGAAGATCTTCCTCCCTCTCCTCGACAATTCCTTGCCTGGAGGGGCACCGTGGGAGCGGGTGCCACAATTTCTGCAGTCACTGAGTCGGAGGATTTCACTGGAGACACAAGATTGAAAAGAAGTATCCAGGATAAGACTCAAAGAATCCTGAAGATGGAATTCTCCAACTCCCTCACTCAGTCAATTATAGGAGGGTTGGAGGCACAGAAACATAGAGCCTCAAAGCAGAAAGAATAACTTGTTTGAAATTTATTTCCTAGAGGGAACATCCCACCTCATGTTAATGAGGCCCACAGTGCTACCCTCAGTGGTTTCCGTCAGAGCTGCCTGCACAGCTTCTTCTCTCAGAAATGCAAAATACCCTTCAAGCACTTTATGCTTGCATGGAGAACACTGTTGTTTTGTTCAATTAGCATATTTACTAAGGTTTGTCATTACTTCTGGTAATTAAATTCGTACAAAAAGAGAGACATATCTAATTCAAGAAAATTACACAGTACAGTAATACAATCATAGCGTTCGTCTCACAATTATTAAAATACAGCAAATCCTTCTTTACATTAGAAGCATTCACCAGAGTGCTGCTGAAGATCACTGCAGTGCTTCCTATTTGAATATGTTCTTCTGTACAGAAAATTATAATTACATTTGCATAAGCACTATAATCAATCTAGAATTATGACTGAAATTCTTATTCTCTAAATCACTATTCTTTCTAAGACTTCAGTAGTTGTGAAGCCTAATCTTGGTTTCTGGATATTATTCTAATTTGGAACAGATTAAATGTATTTTTGCATCCTTCCGACACGACTCAACCATCTTAGGAACACAGTAGACAATGAAAACTGTACAATCTGTTTACCTCTATAAAGGTAGGGCTTGATTTACCAAATCCACTTTGTTTAAAAAACAAAACAAATTGCAAAAGCAACAGACACTCTTCAAACTACAAAAGAGAGTCCCAAATGACAGTCACATGAAACAAACTCATTCGGAAGTCACACACTCATCTCTGAATCTTAATACCCCATACTTACTGAGATTAGCTGAGATGGCTGAGTTAATTTCTGTCCCATTTTGGAAGTACTGGCTACCATAAAGCAAAGCGTTCTTTTTTGTTTTGTTTTGTTTTTTTTAAATATTCTCCTTTACTCTTGCTGAATGCAACAGGTTTTCCTGGGACTTGATGTGATGGCCATACCTTTTGTTAAAATCCAAGTCAGATTTGATAGAAATTAAAAGTAGACTTAAAAAGAGGAATCTGTAGCCAGTCTTCTAGAACCATGGACTTGAAGAATTTCCCTATGAAAACTCCTGTTCTGACCAGCTGGCTGATGGAGTCTGGTCCCCACTGACATCGCAGATATGGGTCACGTCTCCGGATGGCAGACGCTGAAGCACCGTGCCAATCTTACACACAGGGTATTCTGAACTCTACTCTGTCTTTGGTCTTGCTGCAAGGTGTTTTGGTTATGAGGCCAAGCTCCTCAAGGAATTAGCACCTCCAGGGACCAAACCAGTGCAAAATAGGCTCTCAACAATATATATTTCCTGAGAGGTACAATATGAACAAACAGGAAGAAACCCTAAAGCATTTTTCTAACATGTATTCTCTTAGCCACCAGCGCAAACATTGCCCCTAACTCAATCTTCTCAAAAATTTTTATTTTGAAATGTTTGAAGCTTCGCTGAAAATTGCAGAAGGAGCTGTTTTAATAACCAATTAATTCGGACTGGCAGATACATAGCAATAAACATGTTCAGTGAGTAACAGTATGGTCACGTGTATACCCAAAGGATAATATACTGACTTCAGGAAAGACACTGGTAAGCTGGGGACAAATACTAAATCAGCAGTCGAGTTATAATATTACTTACATGTTTATGCTTGTATTTATTTATAAGCGCGTAAAATGCTTATGTATGGAAAACAGAGCCCAGCAGGCAATGAACGTGCGTATGTAATTTTATGAAAATAGGTTTTTGCCTCATGACTTAGAGGCTGGTCAAACTGTCAGTCTGTGATGCACGGAGGGCTGGAGGTGCAAATTACAGACACACACTTAGGGAGAAGGCATAGAACTCCAAACTAATGCGCCTCGCAATGCTCCCTTTCTTTAAATAGAAGGAGGACTTTTATTTAAAGAAAAATACAGGCAAGGAAGGCAAAACATTGGGCAAAGAGTCACAGCCAATTGGCAGTGGATGTTAAGAACATCCTAATTTTGCTTTTCTCTTTTAAGTGTTCTCATTTTTATACATAAAATTTAAGGCTCAGGTAAATTAATATACATAGTCAAGATTGCATAGTTTGCCAAGACATTGTTTATGAAATTGATAAATCATTTTCCATTATGCTATGCTAAATTTAAAGAAATAAATTCACCTTAGAGATGGTTAGTATATCCAATAGGTCACCATCAATATGGACAGAGAAACAAGAGTAGAGTTTGGGGTTTTCTATTCCCAAAAGTATGCTAGTACTTTCTTCTCAGTCTGCATTGGGTTGCCAAAAACTATCGTAGTCAATGAACAACCTCGAGTGGTTTTTAAGCTAGAACATTTCCTCATGAAGAATGAATCATCCCTGCCTTGATCAGAGAGAGGATATGAAGTTCTAGAAGAATAAAAGCAAACAAATGTTTGAAATATTCTTTAGGGATCTATTTGAGATATCACTATAGTATTTTACAACTACATTTATATTTTTATATGTTACTTTTAATCTACTTAAAGCAGGGAGCATCTTTTAAGCGTATGTAGGGAACAAATGTATTGCCTCTTAATCCTTAAGATAGAGGTTGTAATTCATGCAAAATATCAGTCATAATGCTTGATAATGGCAACCCTATTGCCATGCATAGATTGTAAGATATTTCTGTGTTTTGTTTTCCTTTAAAAAAGGAAGGAATGGGAGAAGATACACAATTTCTAATATTTTACTGTTAAAGACCTCTCCTCGTGGATTCATTCTATTTAATTAAAGGTTGGGGGACACTGGTCCTCTTCTTTAGGCCAACAGGCCTTGTGCTTTACTTGGAGTTTTTGTATCACTAGTGCCATGATAGCATATCTAAGGATAAATTTATTTATTTTTTTTTTTTACTCATTGAACAAATTAAGCTCCACTAGACCCCAGGCTTCATGCCTTGGTTGTGCATACTGTTATTAACAAGAAAGAGAATTGACCTCTTAAGAGTTCAGTGTAATGTGAAAGTGAAAATGTTATTTCTTTTATCAATGTCCCTAATATAAAATCTTTTTCAAAATAGAGTTCAAGTATTGTTCTGTAGTAGTTAATACATAAAATAATATGGAATGGAATGGGAAGAATGGGATGGGATGGGATAGTAGGGATGGGATGGTAGGGATGGGAGGGATGTGATGAGAGGGATGGGATGGGAAGGGTGGGAGGGATGGGATGGGGTAGGATGGAAGGGAAGGGATGGGATGGGAGGGATGGGATGGGATGGGATGAATGGGATGGGATGGGATAGGAGGGATAGGGTGGGATGGGATGGGATGGAATGGAATTGGTTTAACTTTCCTTCATGGAAACTTCTGTACTAGGATAATATCTTCTCCGTGTGGCATATACCAGATGGCCAAAGGCTGCCAGTCCTTTACGGGGAAGCATGTGCATTGTGGCTTGCCATGCAATCTAAAAGTGAATCCTACATTTGCTCGTCAGCAAGACCTCTTCTAAAAATTCAGTAAATACTCTTCTGGTAATAGTCACTTCCAATTATGTAATCACTTCAAGTAATAAAATGAGGTTTCAGTGTCACTTGTCTTCTTTTGTGTTATTATTTAACTATTTCTGTCATATCATTAAGAAAGAGGAGTCATTTACCTATTCCACAGGGTTTTCCAGTTTTGTCTTTGATACAACTCCAAAGAATGATTGGATATATTTTTGGTTGCATGGTATGGGTTTATCATGCAGCATAAATGATTTTCATGACCTCATAAGCTCCCAAGTTAAAGAAACCCTTTAAGAGACATCTTGTTTGACCCCTTAGGTTGTTTATCTCATCCAGAGTTACAGAAGTCTGCTTTAAAAAGATTTATTTTACTTTGGTGTGCTATGCTGTAGTATCACACATTAAACTGATACACATATTTTCAGAGAAAAAGTAAAAATATATCATGGTTTTCTCAAGCCCTTTCAGAAGCACATATCTTTATTATATATGTCACATGTAAACAAATTCCCAGTGTCTATTAGGCACACAGAAATGTTCCCTATTGTTTCAGTTTCTTAGAATCAGCAAAGCCCAGATTTAGAACAAGACAGGATAATTTTAGGGTTTCTCCTAGTACAAAGTCGCAAGAACAAAAGAAAAGTTCAATTGCTGATTGAGCTCCAATTTGGGCAGATTTCTTGTGTAGGCACAGAAAAGTGACAGAAACGCCTTAATTCGGAGCAAACCTACATGAAGGACAGCACCATGTACTCCAGGTATGCAAGGAATGCCTGGCAGTGTGGGAGATGGACAGGGTTATGCACAAGGCAGAAAGTTAGATTGACAGCAAATGAGGAAGAGCTTCGCCAGCCTTCAGTTGGCTTTTAAAGAAAAGAAGCAATGTAGATAAGCTGGCAGCAGGGAGGCAAAGGTGTGGCAGAGCTTAAGTATGGAAAACAGAGCACAAGGGACAACAACAAGTGGGCAAAAGACTCAAGAGAGAGGAGATGGAGGCCAAAGCACGACACACAGTGATCAAGTGTTGGTGGGCTGCGCAGAGCTAATGAGAAGGCACAGTTCCTTTATTAGGAGGAACAGCACGGAGATAGCACTGAAGGAGATTACTTACCAAGGCAGTTAGATCTCCTGATAAATAATGATAATGACCAGCAGCTTCTACTAGGAGCTCACTATGCTTCATACAGTATCCTATGTACAAATAATATATGCAAAAAGAATCTCTGTGAGGTCCAGTATTCAGTGGACCTTACTGTACACGGTTTTATTTAGCCTGAGATTTCTCAGTGCAAAGCTGATGTTCAGCATTGGGCCACTGCTTTTTGTTCAGGGCGATCCTGTGTGTGGTGACATCTTTACTTCTGACACCCATGCACCCCTATGTACCTGCAAGCTGTGGCAGGTAAATGGGGTAATCACTGAGGAGCTGCCTGATGGTTGTGATAATCAAAAATGTCTTCAGAAAGTGCCAGACGTCTTCTGGGGCAACACCTCCCTAGTTGATGACAAGTTATTGATTCTTAACAATAAGCGATGAGTTAAATTTCACCAACCTTTTACAAACCTCCTACAGATGAGGTTCAGGGATACCAAATACATTGCCCCACATCATGCAGTTAGCAAAAAAGTAGTGAGCCTGCCTGCACTCAGGCAAATCCACTCTGGAAACTGGATTCTTTGCCACTGCTGTTGGTCATGCTCCCATTATCATTCTAGGCAAGCATCTAGGATAAAGTCCTATTAAAAAAAATAATAAATAACTCAGTGTAGTAAGTTTCATTTTAACTGCAGTACTAAAAATTGACCAGAATTTTTCTCTTTAGATAATGCTATCATAGCTGGTGTACACTCTCTTCTCTTTTGCAATTTATCCAGAGGCTGACTTTCTGGTCTAATGCAATTTCAGTGAAATATTCTACACAATGCCAAAGAGATTTTGATGTATCTGGCCTGAAATAAACAGGAAAGCAGCTCTAATGATTTTTTAATGCCTACTTTTTTAGTTCTTCTGGGCATTGGCTGTGTTGGGGAACAAAAAGCACTTGTTTTCCTACAACTATAAAATTTTTAATTAATTGAGCATATCTTATACTGTCAAAGTAACTGTAGAGACCTAACTGTCTCAGCATAGGGGAATATTTCTTTATCCTTTCTGATCAGATATGGTACATGTTCCTTTAATGATGGGTGGATAGCAAGAAAAGAAATGCTAGGAGGGAAAAGGTCTGTCTTTGACGTGGACGTGTTGCAATCACACTGCAAGAAGTGCTCCGAGCACATCTCACTGTAGGCAGGCAAAAGAGAGACAAAAGTAAACTAGAAATGTTAATAAATTGTCACAGTGATATAAGACCTTTACATTCTATAGGGGAAATAAATTAACCCTGAACCTGATAGATGTGTGATGTGTTGAATTTGGTTTTTTTTAAATCAAAGAATGAATTTTAATGAACAATGGAGGTTAAGAGCAGGAAATTTTATTGAGAGCCATGTCTGTTGAGAGACAGAGGGGGACCTGAGTGGTTTGCTGTGGGCTGCAGTTTTTGGAGGAAGTTTTATGGAACAAAGTCATGAGGTAGGTATAAAGTCATGAAGAGGGTATAACATGGGATATAACTATGACAAAACAGTAGGGCTACAAGGCATGCTGTCCAAGGGGAAGCAAATCCCACAGCAGATGCACATGAAAAGAACAAAGAGCTTATTCGGAAGGATTGGTCCAGGGCTCTTGGTCACCTGCCAGGGTGACTGATGTTTATCTCAACATTACTGGACCCAGTGTCACCACTTATCTTATCCCTTGGGGAAGTCTGGGCCTGGTCACTCCATCTTTCCCTGGAGGCCTAGCCTCAGCAGATGCACCTCTGACCACCATTGTAATGCTCTTTTACATTCTGTACGACTGTCTTGAGGGCCTAGCCCTCGCTGACTGCCTGTAATATTTCTGCCTAACTCAGCTACCAATAATACATTTTCCTCTGAAGATGTATCCCTAATTGCCATGAGGATGTAAAGGCTCGTGACTATTCTAGCTGTTTTTAGCTGCAAGGGGCATAGCTGTGACTGGCAGTCAGAGATATCCTCTGGGTCTATCTGAAGGCCTTTGATAGACAGGCATTCTCATCTTTGTAAGGTGTGTGGCTTTAAGTCTGGAGAAGACAGTTAAGTATGCATAGGCCAAATAATAAGTTCAATAAGACTGTTATGAATATAACTAAAACATGCTTTTATAAAGAAATGCCAGTACTAGGTTTTCAAAAACAGGGTATGGGCAAGGGCTAGGGAATTTTAGAACCTGGCATGGTATTACCTTGTCATCTAATATCTTGAACAAGCATCAAGATATTCACAGAAGGATTAGCAAGGTATACTTAGCTTTTATAATTGTATTGGTATTTCCTCGTGGTCATGTTAGAATGTCTAATGTCATCTGATTTTGGAGGCTAGCTCTTTTTATTAATTTTAGTTTTTTATTTAAGAGACAAACACCATCTGAAGTGTAATTTAGGGTCTGTAGAACATAGTTAGGGTACTGTTAGGATGTTACTCTTAGCCCTGTTACTACTTGCTGTTCCAGAGCTTTACTGTGTGGTAAGACGTCTTTTAATCTTAGGGAAGGGACAGAGATAGATAGCAAAGGTTAATACCAGTGAAATACACTTTTAGACCATTACTGTTGTAGTTGGGGTAAGTTTGTAGGTTTGCTGATATTCTTGGCCCTTTTCTTGTAACATACAAATCTCAGTGTGCATCTCTCTACCTACTTAGGGGTTCAGGGTCACAAACTGGATGCAAAAGACCTATGTGCATGAGACGATTAATAGCTGTCTTTGAAACTTGATTTTGTCTCATAAAGTTGTGGTGTGTGTACACAGTTTGGGGGTGTCTGTCTCAAGTATTTTGTACAAGTAGGCCAATGAGAATAAGGGTGTTTTTTTTAAACATAAGGTGACCTTTTTAAACATTTACTTTTTTTTTTTTTTTTTTTTTTTTTTGGTAGAATCAGAGATTGAACTCAGGCCCTTGTGCTTGCCAGGGAAGCACTTATTCCACTGAGCCCCAAGGTGGCCTTTTTATTAACTTGTCTTATAGTTGGAAGTAACTCTATATAACTGTCTTATATCTGAAAGTATCCACCTTCACATATATACTTATTAGCTCCTCTGATAGGACCCTGATTTTTATCTAATAGGGTTTTGTTAGTATAGGCAGAAAGGCTTTAATGCTATTTTTAGGGAGGAAATGATTGTGTTTAGGATCATTAAGGGTGGAGGTCGCTCAACATGCAAAGTGGGTAACTAAGCGCTACCAAACAATTTTGCATCTCATCAGTGCAGTCTTCTAACTTACTGGAATCATCTCCTGGAAGTAGAGTTAGCCACCAAGAAGGGCTTGCTGTATTTGGCAAGGGGAGAAGGTCACATATTTAGTAAGATATTTGTTATAAGGACTCTGTATGATTTGGTGCCAAGAAAAGAACTGAGCTCTCTTGTAAGTGATAAAGTAATTAGTAAAAGGGGGTAAGAGTAACACCTTAGATTATTTACCTGAAGACTCTGTGGTCTTTTGAACAAGAATTTCAAGTCCTTTAGGGATTTCCAGGAGTGTCTGGGCAGCTGTTGACTCTCGGAGGTAGCCTCTACTCTCAGGACTTAGGTAGGATGGAGTGTCTTTTGCAGCCCAGGCTTGTCACTTTAGCAGCTGATGGATTTGACAGGATGGGGGTATGTGGTCCTTCTCACGTTGGTCTTTGGATAGGGGATGATGAGGCTAGGGCTTTTATCAACATTAAATCAGTAGGTTGAAATATGAATTTTTTTTAGCTGAGCTTTGTTGGCTGTTGAAGAACCTGTTGGAATTTTGCCAGTGAGGGACGTCTTTTAATAAGGCATCTGTTACTCTAAGAAAAATCACTAGTGAGAAAAGAGCATCTATAAAGCATTTCAAATGGACTGAGGTCTAAAATTTGAATTTGGATTTGGATTTGGATTTTTATTGTGGTAAGAACTAAAGGTAGCAGGGGAGGGCACTGTAGGTGGGGATTTTTTGAGTTCCTTTGAGAAACTGTGTCTGTAACGATTGATTGATGGACTCGTCATCTTTTTTGTGATGACTATGACCATGGCCTCTGTACAGTGAAGGGGGTAGAGCATGTCCAGTGCCTGTGAGACACCCTGTGGGACTGTTGCCCATTATTACTTTGCAAGCTTTTAGCGAGTTTAAATCTGGGCACAATTTCTGTGATTAAATGTTTGTGAGCTCTTCTGGGTTTTTGTTTTCATAAGGAAAGGCCTCCACACTGTCTGTGAAAGGGTCTACTTAGACCAAAAGCTAATGGAACCCCTTAACTTTCTTCATGTAAGAAAAGCTATGCTTCCAATGTTTTTAAGGGTAGTTAGTATGTCTCTGTATATCTGGAGAGGCTTTGGTCAGGCTAAGAGGAATTTTGTTTTCAGAACTCATGTTTTAACTACTTCTGGTATTGTCGGAGAGAGTGGCTTTTTTTTTTTTTTTTTTTTTTTTTTTTTTTTTTTTTTTTGGTGGGACTGGGGATTGAACTCAGGCCCTTGTGCTTGCCAGGGAAGCACTTATTCCACTGAACCATCTCTCCAGCCACTAGAGGGGCTTTTAATTTTTTTTTTTTAATGTTACTTTTATTGAAGAAGAAATAGCAATGACATAGCTTCAAAATGGCTTAGTAGGACAGTCGCAATAATTAATATATTGTATATTGTTGTCTTCGTAGTTATTCATCATACTAGTTGACGACAAGCTATCTTGTCTAAACACTATTAGTTCAAAACTTTCTTCTCATTGAAGTAAGAGAAAGTAGCTGTATATCGATGCTATCTATTTTGTGTGTAGAAATATATATGTATGTATTTATATATATATATATATTCGCTACAATATGATATGTTATTTATATCCCTCTTTTTGTTTAGTTTTGTCAGAGATGGGTATTCCATTGCCATTCAAATATTACATGAAAGCAGCAAAATAGTCCAATATAGTCCAGTGGTCCACAATAGTAGTGGGTTATCCACAGGACTGGCAATGTCAGAAGTTGTTGACCTGAGCCTTTTATAGCTCAGCATATTAATATGGCTTTACTTTTTATATGTTATTTTTATACTTTTCTGCTGGATGATTAAGACTAAGATAGAGCAAGAACTATATAACAAGAAATGTAATGTTCAAAAGATCTATAAACTGCTGGTTTTAGGGTAAATCCTGAGGGGATTTGACTGGCCTTGATGGACCTTGGCCTTTAATTTTTAAATGAATAACTTTGAGGCCATCTGGTAGGTCTTGTCTCTCCAAGAGAAAGGTATGACAAAAAGACTTAATAATTCTTCTTTGGCTAGCACCAGGAAGGGATGCTCATCATTAACTGAAAGTGTCCCTCCAGATGGAAGGAACTGATGCCCCTGGGGGCGAGCCCCTTTGATTTCTGAATGATAACATTTGCGTTGAATCTGATTAGGGGACTCTTCTCATACTGGGAACCAAGGGAGGAGGGGCTTGAGCAGCTTTTCTGCAGCTGCACCCACCAGTTGGTGACCTCGAGATATCTTGATGACCCTGATTTAGCTCCCTCTCTAGTGAATTATGGCCACTCTGGAGGGCAGATAGGCAGAGGAAAAAAGTGTATCTATTTCTATGATATTTTATAGGGAATCTATTGGCTATCAGCTTAATTTTCATACAGCTGTGTGTGCATGTAGCACCAGAAGAACATATTCTGAGTCAGCACAAATTCTGATTTTTTCTCTTCTACTGAGTTGTAAACCTCTTGCTAGAGCTATGAGACATTTTAGTTGTGCATTTGCCTCAGGAGTGGTGAGCAGCTTCTCAGGGTCCAATGTAGGGTCACTGTTGGACAGCCTGTCTTTTTGTTTTATTTTTTAGGAAGGAGTTGTCATCACAGCAAAGGGTCAAATCAGGTCAGTAAGGGGTGTTTCTTAGAACTCTAGGCTGTGTATGTATGGAGAAGATGCTGTCTATGGGTAAGGATTTTAGCCTCTTTTTTTTTTTTTTTTTTTTTTTTTTTTTTTTTTTTTTGGCTGAACTGTGAAACAGTTTAAGGAGGAATGTGTCTTTATTTGAATGGCTAATCTTTTTAGAAGTAGAACCTGATATTTAAGAACCCAGTTATCTGAGAGCCATAGGCTTTCCTTGGAAGAAAGAAGTATTGTTACATTGTGAAACATATATATCATGAGGTCTCAGCTTGGATGCCTCTGTATTAGGAGCACTATAGCAGCCACAGCTCTAAACCATGGAGGCCATTCTTTGTGGTCATGTGTAACTTATGACTCAGGCACCCTATAGGCTGGGGAGCAGGCCCTCCATGCTGGGTAAACACTCTCATAACTATGCCCTGAATTTCATTAACATCTAGGTGAAACAATGTCCTGTTGGTAGGTGCTCAGGCATTTTGAGGCACTAGTCTAAGGTTCTGAGGCATAGTTTGGGAATCAAGTTTCCAGTTGAAAATGTGGGTGTGATGGGCTGGCCAAATAGCTCAGTGGATTAAAGTGCCTGCAAGCAGATGGAAGGGACAGGGGTTCCATCCCTTGCCCTGCCATGATGGCCCCACTCCTGGGGTGCTCTGAGACGACAATTGAGACTGGGCATGGTGGAGTGCACCTGTAATCCAAGCTCTTGAGAAGCTGTAAACAGTTGGATCACTATGAATCTGATCTAGTAGTGAGTCACTGAACACCCTGCAGACCTTGCCCTAAAAATACCAAAAAATATGGGTATGATGATGAAAAAAGTTTATCTATTTCTTTATGATATTTTATATGGAATCTATTGGTTGTCAGATTAATTTTTCTGTCTTCTAGGCTTTCTTCATAAGCTTACAAAAGGATCCTCACCATGGTTTCTTATTTAAAGGCAATAAAAGCTTCTAAGCTTTAAGAATCTGGTTAATTGTTTTGGTGTCTTAGACTGTGGTTGTCAGATTAATTTTTCTGTCTTCTAGGCTTTCTTCATAAGCTTACAAAAGGATCCTCACCATGGTTTCTTATTTAAAGGCAATAAAAGCTTCTAAGCTTTAAGAATCTGGTTAATTGTTTTGGTGTCTTAGACTGTGGCAAGGAAAGCATTAGTTCAGTTTTTTCTTTACCCAGTCTTTGAGTTTTCTGTGATATGATGAGGCCAAAGTTTTTTACTTTGACTTTTGACGTTAGTTTTTCAAGGGTATAAAGTTATGCCTTAGACCTAGAAATCTTATAATTTCTGTCCTCTAGAAAATTTAGCAGAGCATGGGTACCTTGGCTAAGAGCTCTATTGATGGTGCACACAACAGTATTTCATCTACTTATTGCAAGACTGTGATTTGGGAAAATTTTAGAACTTTCCAAGTCTTGGGAGAGCACTTGTCTACAAGGACGAGGACTTCCTGAATCCTTGAGGAAGCATAAGCACAACCCACTGAGAGACCTGGTCATGAAAATCTTCACAGGCAATGAGAAACTGGGAGTCTGTATGTGAAGGATGTTCAAAGAAGGCGTCTTTTAAGACTAACATTGACAACCAACCAGCCTCTTTTGGGATCTAAGAAAGAAGGGTGTTCGGTTAGGTGTCACTGGGTGACTTGGCACGGTGTTCTCATTACCAATCTAGGTCTTACATCAACCTTTATTCTTTATCAGTGCTTTGAACTCTCAAGAGTGGAGTGTTGTAAAAGATGCTGCACGCTTTACATACACCTTGTGGCCTTAAGATGCTGATTATAGGCTGTCATTTTCTTTTAAGCTTTGGCTTTAGAGACTATCAACTCTGGTGAGGAAAAGCAGGATCTTTGAGATGTGTTTGTTTGGGGGCAGCTCTTACTGCAGGTTTTATTTTAAGTCTTTACTTGTCCATGTTTTAGGATCCATTTTGTTTTTATGACAAGGAGGTAGCATATCTGACGTGGTGTATACATATTATAGTATTTAAACAAGATAGAGTATCTCATTTTGGGACAGGAACTGGCCTCTTAGGTATAATTAAAAAGGGACGAGTGAAGAGAAAGCCATCTCAGCCATCGCCCAAATGTAAGAAATAATAAGTCATTTCTTCTCTAGTTATTATTTTTGTGGCAATGTGAGAGCTGGAAGGAAGACCAGGTCTGAAAGAAGGACTGAGAGAGCCCAGAGTTAATGCAATGATTAAGAGGCCTGATGGACTGCTTTTCAATTCTTTGAGAGAAAGTGAAGAATGAAGATCAAAGGGCAAATTCACGCTAGGTGAGGCACTTGCCAGCCTGCCAAAGATATCTGCTCTGGAGAAATGGAAAGGCAGGTAATAGTTTGGAAAAAACCTGCACTGGACACTAGGGAAAGTAAGACTCGAAGGCCTTTGTGTTGTCCGTCTAATCACCTAGGCAATCTTTTGTAGGAGCAAGACAATGCTAACTTTTACTCAAAATCTGCTCTGAACTTTTCATGTCTCTATATCTGCGACACACTTGCTAAGCTCAGCTACCCATCCTAGCAGCCACACCTACTTACTGAAGGCCTTTCCCTCTGCTATGCACACACACAATGGGCAGCAGGCCTGGCCAGGAGCAAGAGCCAGAAAATCGAGGACTTTCTCTTATACTCAATGTGTTTTGGGCTCCTCCAGTATTATGTTTGGGGAAATAGCTCTTTCTGGTCTCATCCAGAAGTCAGTTCTTTTCATCAGGTTTCAGGTTCAGTCTCCCAAGGAAGACTGTTGTCTAGATTAAAAACGAGAAAATGGCTGGCTTTTACGTATGTTCTCCTGGGCGACCAAAGCGGTGATGTCTCCTCTGGCCTAGAGGCACGGTGTGCAGCACTCATCTAAGATGACGCTTCTGTCTTTGGCATTAACACCAATTGCTTTTTATGGGAATAATTTAAAGTTTCTTAGTTGTTGAATAGGAAGGAATTGTGTGGATAGCTTAGGGTTCTCTCTTCTCTAATCTTTAGCAGAAACATGTCTTCAAGAAGGAAAGGATAATATGGCTAGAAAAGACCAGCAATAACATCACAGAATGGTGGCCTTTTCTTCTTATGTTTGTGGAGAGTTACTGAGATGATTTGCAATGAGTCATCCTCAACACCTAGAAAGGTGACAGCAAGGGATCTCAGTGCCTAGGGTTGCCACCTTGCTAGCAGAAGATCATAAGAAAAGGAAACTGAGGCAGAGCAGGGCTGGTTCTTCCTCAAGCGTAGGGGCTGAGTCAGCCTGTCCTAGTGAAGCCTGTCTGTCACACTTGGGAGCAGCTGGTGGTCTATTGTCTGTTAACTCATAGTTGGATTCTCATGATTTATTAATAGGATTAGATTTTATAAAAAGACCCATTTTTATAAATGTACATGGTAATTACCATCAAAGTCTACTAGGGAATTCTCCAACATTACTTTTCTTATCAAATAGTTTGAGCAAGGGGCACCAATAAATTTAGCAAGTAGTAAGTCTAAATGTAGTATACACAAAACAGAAATATAACAACTTGCCTGAGAAAGTAAAATGTCTCATCAGAGAACTATCATTATCTTTCTATATTTTTAATCTAAAGTACCATCTTTTTAACTGAAAAGACAAGAATTTTCATGCCTTGCCTTAAGCAATTAACAAGCAGAATGAGCATTTTTGGTGACTCAAATGAGTCACAAACTAGAATCTATGAAACAGTAGAAAAGTTTTACCTCTTTTTAATGATCTTGGTGGGACCTCCCAATGACATATGACCTTCATATTATTTAGGAGAAATAAATATAACTCTAAGCCTGCTAGAAAGTGAATATGTTGAGTTTATGCTCTCCAAAACTGAAGAATGAATTCAAAGGAATAAAAGAGGTAAAGAGTAGGAAATTTTATTGAGAGATTACCCCTGGGATAGGCAGGAAGGGACCCAAGTAAGCTGCTATGGACTCCACTTTTTGGATGAAATTTTATAGGGCAAAGTCACGAGGTAGGTATAAAATTATTAAGTGGGTATAACTTGGGACAAAACTATGATCAACCAATGAGGTACTAGCATAGCTGCATATGTTAAATCCAATGGGGAAGCAAATCACATAGTAGGTGTATATGGAAAGAACAAAGAACTTCTCAGGAAGGATGGGTCCAGGGCTCTAAGTCACCACTGGAATGACAGATGTCCACCTACACTTTGTTGGACCAGGCATTACTACTTTATCCCTTGGGGAAATCTGTAGTTCTGGTCATTCCATTTTTACCTTGAGACCTGGCCTCCAACAGGTGCACCTCTGACCATTGTTCTAATGTGTTTTTATGTTTTATATTGACTGTCTCCAGGGCCTAATCTGATACGATTGCCTGTAATATTTCTATCTAATTTAGTTGTCTGTAGGAACAGGCTCCCTAGCTTGAAAAGGCAAACAAGTATTGCTACAGAAGGAATAAGCCCCAGGCTAAGGAGTCTGACACTGTGAGATCTATTTCTTCCCTGTATGTAATATTTGTGAAAGGTTAGCTTTACCACGGAGTTCCATACCTCAGTAATAACAAGTGAAAGGCAGGAAAGCAGTTGCAGGAGCTGTTTATTGTTTTAACTCCTAACATACCACAGAGAAAGCAGCAGACGAGAGTGACAGAGTCAAAGATTGATTTGGCAGGACTGACATGACTACCTCAAGTCTGTTCTCTGGCCATAGAAAGTTATGTCTATGAAAGCTCAGACTTAACCTGCTCTGCTTTCTCATATGTAAATTGGAACAAGGCTACTCTCTTTCAATGCTTTGTATTTTAGACTGAAATCTCCAAGCAAATGGTATTTCTGACACTATCACAATAAAGGTTGTCAGTAAATATACATGGGTTGAATGAATGGTTTCAAAGTAGAAATACAACTACTGTCTAATAAAGATCATTCATTTTTTTCTTCCTTGGGTTTTACTAAGCATGGAGAATAGTGAATATATTTACTATTAGAAGGCCCATGGACTAAAAAGTGAAGATTAATACAGTAAAATTGCAAGAGCAAAGCTACCAGGTAGGGAAAACAGCGGAGGCACCAAATCTAGGGAATAAGAGGAAGAATATGAGCTTCAGAAAAAACACACCAGTTTCAGGGGGAAGGGAAGGGGCTTTTCCCACTACCTGAGCCGCTTTTCTTTGAGCTCCAGGCCCTGAAGCCTGAGGAGATAGGAGGAAGTCCACAGGGTGACTTCCTCACGTCCTTGTTCATGGTTGACTTCTGGGCAAGTCAAATGTGAAACTCTGTATAAGGACATTTATCCTCAGACAGAAGAAAACTCTGACTGTCCTAAGACATCATGCACCAAAGTAATGTCGGGCATTTTTTCCCTTGAGATTTAGTACTTAACAGAGACACAATGTTCACAACAAAGACAGCCTCAAGGTGATGAGACTGACCAGGTCCACTCAGGCTTCCACCTTTCAGGTTACCTACATTTGTTATTGTTTCTCCAATTTTGGACATAAAGGATACATCTTGGGTGGGAATCATAGGACTAATAGCAGCCATTGCCTCATTTGACCAACATTTTATGCAATACAATCACATGAATCTTTAGGCTTGCTGTATTATGAGCCCACCCTGCTGTGTGGTGAGCACTTTACAGTCCTATGGATGACAGATGAGCTACGAATGGGGAGCATTGTTATTATTTATTCTTTCTGATGTGTCAATTCTGTGTCCTCCGTTGTAACAGGCGCTTCTTTCAAATATGCAGTAATGGCCCCCAAGTGACTCATTGTCAAAACATTTTTGAAATGAAAAAGCAGAATTAACTGCAAACTGCCCCCTTGTCTCCATGAAAATGGCACCACAATATGACTAAGGAACACCAGTGTTAAATAATAAAAGCTACAAAGGAGCAGAAATCTATTTACTCTTTAGAAACTGTTCAAAAGGAAAGAACAATTGGGATAGGGAAAGGAGAAATGAAATAAAAGAAGAGGGAAAAGTGTACACACACACACACACACACACACACACACGGTAGCTAAGATAATTGTACTACTAATTTCTATTGATTTATTGAGAGCCACAGTTACCACTTATTTTTTTTAACACTTTTGCATGCCCATCTTTGATAATCTGAACAATTGTTTCTAGGTTAATAATATGCAACATAACAACACTACTGAATTCCTGTCATCTTGTTTTGAAATTCTGTAACATTTTAAATGTTTTTTTTTTTATCCTCTCTAAAAGAAAAGAAAGAAAGGAATGTTGTTCTTTACACAAAGAAAAAAACAAGAAAGAAATGTTGCTCTGTACACAGGAATAAAACCTAAACACTGGAATGACTCCTGTGTTTAATATATATCTTAATGAGATAGTTTTTCTTCCCACTGCGGTGTGATAGTGAATTAGAAAACTATCACCCAGACTAACTTCAATAATTCAGTGCATGTTGGCAACTTCAAGGATGTCAAGCTTGTAGCAGAGCGACTTCCTTTGGCAAAGACTTGCAAAGCAAAGTGATAAGAGTTTTTCCTTTCTGGTTCATACTACCCAAACCCAGATGTCCCCTGATGATCAAGCAATTTACAGAGACCTTTACAGTCAGAAAGCACACATTTGAATGCACAAATGGCATATGAGAGACTCCAACCTCTTTGTGGGTAAAAGCCCACTGAAACATCGGACTTCCTAACGCTGCAGGCTTTCTCTTCAGGCTGCTGAGTTGCCATTTTAGTGCAGGTCACTTGGGTTCTCAGAAGCTGCATTCCAGAGCACTGATTTGTGTGACACTAGGATTCTGGATCAGGAAGCTATTATATTTTAAGAAAGAAAATGTCAGTTTAAATAGGATAATCACCTGAATCTCTGTACCTTGGTAAACTTTTAGCAGAGTGTAATATTGATGTCTCTGCTGTAGAAAGGCACCCACTGTGAGCTGGAAATACACTTCTCTAAGCAGTTTGAATGTGGGAGAGTGCTATGGGAAAATCACACTTCTGCATTAGCACAGTAGTCACAATTCCATTTCCAGAAAGCGCCTCTGGCATGGAGCGTGGGAGCGTTCTCAGCCAATCATTTATAGAGCTGGTTTATTTTTATTTGTCTTGACATTAATGAGACATGTACTTAAGACAATAGAAGACTTCAGTGTTTGATAAGTTCCTTTCTCCTGCTCAAGGAACAAGCAGGGTCCTGAAGCAATGTGAGTTTCCATGGGAACAAAGAAGGGTCATGAAAACAAATGGGAAGGTGGCAAAGGACTCTCAAACGATGACTTCTGACCACAAGCTCTGACTTCAGGGTTCCACTGTTTACTAAATCGTAGCCTTTTTCATGACTACTGTACCTTTTGTTATTTCTTGGTTCTTACATCTTTTGAGGGAAAAGAAGGTAACGTTATATGCAATTTTTTCTATAGTTTTAGTGTATCTTGTCCTAAAACTCAAAGACTGTTGATTTGATATGGAAAGCATAATGGTTTTGTAGATCCAGGTTTCTAGTTACTGGTAACCACTTTGGAGGACAAAAAAAAAAAAAAAAAAAACAAAAAAAAAAAACCACTCCCGAGTAATTCTACTGTATCTACCAAAGTCTGCCTCAACCTTCACGATAGACTGAAGCTGCCTGTGTTTTCATTTCTGGAGACTGGGCTGGTAGTGTTAATGATATAGTTGGTAAAATATGCCCATCAAATCCTTTCTGATATTGATCTCTGGATCCTATGTGAGTTTTAGTGCCCCAGGATGAAGAAAAGAATTCTGAAAAGAAAGTTGGCCAAGTTGCAAATATAGGGGAATATTTCTGGAAAATACTGAAAAAGAAAAATATTGAGAAGGAAAAAGATGAGGGGACGGGGCCCTGCTGCTCCCTGATTACTCCCTCTTACGTTGCAAACCTTCCTCAGCATTACCTCATCTGTGCTATCACTGTCCCCATGGGCAAGGGGCAGCTGCTTGTCCTGTCCCTTGGCACAGTGCAGAAATTCCCTGATCCTCCATCCTGGTGCTCCTTAGGGTCATGCTTTCAGTTTAGTATCTATTGTTTTTTTTATCTTTTTGAGACAGGGTCTCACTATGCAGTTCAGGCTGGCCTTAAGCTCAGGCTGGTCTCGAACTCACAACAATCCTCCTGCCTCAGCCTCCCAAGTGCTGGGATTACAGGCATGCTCCATTATGCCCAGCTCTATGTTTTCCTTTGATCTGGCCTCAATGGTAACCTGAAAGCTGAGGACAGGATGTGCCTAACCTGTGGCTTTCTTCTATCTGCCTTTGATTCCATAGTGCTTCCAATCCGGGTCTTGACTGATTATTACAAGGCACATGTAATAATTACTGAAGGTAGAAACAGCACTGAGAATCAACAAATGAAATCACCTCGAATTAAAATGCTTTTGCGTATAAAGGAAACCATCAGCCCAGTAAAGTGCTGCAGCCTGCAGAATAGTGAAAAGTGCTGGTCAGCTACCACGTGGACAGAAAACTGACTTCTAGAATATGATGATGAAAACAACTAAACACTGAGACTTCCCCAAATAAAGAACCTGATTAAAAATGGGGAACTGCAATAAATAAATGCTTCACAGAAGAAGAAATAGAAATGTTTACTAAATATATTAAAAAGTAAAATACTCTGGCCACTAGAGAATGGCAAGTGAAAGCAACACTGAGATTGCATTTTATTCCAAACGGAATGGCTATTGCCAGGAAATCAAACAGTAGCCAGTGCTGGTTGGGCTGTAGGGTGGGGACTTGACACTCGGTGGAATGTAAAGTAGTGCAGTCGGTGTGGAAATCAGTGTGGCATTTCCTCAAAATGTTATAACTAGAAATTCCTTTTGACCCATATATTCTTTCTTAAGTGTCTTTCCCAAAGAGTTCAAGGCATATACCAGCAATATGCATATACCAGCAATATGCATATGCCAGTGATATGCATATGCCAGTGATATGCATGCCCATCTGTATAGCAGAAAGATCTCTGGAGGAGACCTGCACGTCCATCAAGCAATGGATGAACAAAGCAAATGCGGTGCTTCTACACAGCAGAGCACTACTGTGCCATGAAGGATAAATCTGAGTCACCTGCCAGAAAACGGAAGCATCTTTGGTTCATAGTGTGAAGTGAGATAAGTCAGAAACCTCGTCTTAAAGAGCTCACAATTGCTCTTACGCTTCAAATAAAAAGCAAAATAAAAGTTAAGTAAGAGTAAGCAGGAGATAGAGCTTTTGCAAGGGGAGGGGATGGAGAAATGGAGGCAAGGGAGGGGCAAGAGAAGAGAATTAGGACGTGTGGCCAAGGCCCGACAAGGAAGAGAATCATTACACGCTGTAGACATGCAATAATAGAAAATAAAATTGAAGAGATGCGGATAAAGAGTATCTTCTAAGCACATCTGTATACGCTCATTAAGAACTCTGTAGAATTGGTACTGGCCATTCACATGTAATCCCAGGAAGCGGTGGTACTTATTGACAGGTGCCACGTAATAACAGTGGTAATATTTGGTAAGTTCTTGTTTGTGGTCAGGGAGATTGAACCAAAGCCCTCACACGTGCTACGCATGTGCTTTACCACTGGGCAGTAATCAAAGAATGATTGTATGAAATTTCACACGGGAAGTGTTCTAAATACATGCTTAACTTTTCAAAAGTGATTTCACTTTTTATTTCTATATTCATTATGCTTGTTACTGGGAATCAAACTCAAGACCTTGTGCTTTCCAGGTAGGCACATGTGCCACTGAGCTATGTCCCCACCTTACTACAATTCTTAATTTTATGTCAAAACATGTGTATGATACACTCTTCATACTAAAACATATTTGAAAACCTAATTTTTAATTTGTAATCACAATAGGCATGTGGACTCTCCTCCACACACTTCTTTCTCAAATACATTTATAGGTTATGATAAAGAACAAAATATAGACAGTGTGTTAACCAGTGAATATTTTAAAATCTAAAAGCTCCATTTCTTCTCTCAACAGGATCTCCTGATTTCACTGCTTCACTACGTTTTAGCAGTAATTGCATAATATTCAGCAGTTCTGGCAGAAGCACTCCAAGCCAGTCATGAATGAGAAAAGCATTCAATGCCTGTGTAGGCATCATCATTTTTAAATGAAAATAAAGAGTTCTCTCCTTTAAGATAAAAAGCACTACCACCTAGCTAAGTACCTGTTGCTAATTAAAGGTCATTAAATATAGAATTCCTTTTAGCACCATCACTTTCCAGCTTCTCCTTTCAATAACTGTAATTAGCTTTTCCAGCAAAAAAGGCCTGTGTTCAAACAGATGTCAGGAAAGGACATTGTCCTGTTAAGACATAAATTATCAATTTAAAAACATTTAATAAAATTTTAATTTAATCCTTAAGTAGGAGAGGTTAAAGTGCACCATGTAATTTAGCCTTCTTTAACTTTTAACATTATTCTTGCTGGTAAATCCACCAAGCATTACCAAGTGCCCATTGCAATAGCAGGTGAATTCTACACTAAGGTGAATACATATGACACCTCTAACAGCAGTCAGTATTGATCTGGGATTTCTGCTGAAGTACTTTGCTGTATGTTGCCTTTATGGTTTAAAGACAAATTTGTTTGGAGAGCCCATTTCTGTAAGATTTTATGAAGAGGGACTGGGGAGATGGCTCAGTGGAACAAGAGCTTCCCTGGCAAGTGAAAGGGGCTGAGTTCAATCCCGGTTCTGCTGAAAAAAAAAAAAAAAAAGGATTTCTATGAAAATATCTATGAAAATTTATTATCTTGTATTTATAGTAGGTGGGCAAGTTGGGTGTGGCTAATATATTGAACTGGAAAGATATTTTGGTTGAAAAACATTTATAGACAAAAAGTCTAGAATAAGCAAAGAAAGACAACAGTACACTGGCAGTTTGCTTAGACAAGGGTATTTCTTATGGAGTATATCAAATAGTTACTAGATACTACTAGCTTGGAAATATTTTTGAAAAGTATCTTTATAAGAAACAAACTATTAGAAATTTAAATGTTAGTCTGTATCACTTAGATAGCTTTAATTAAAAAAGATGCTAGTTGAAGCATTTTTCAGTGATATCCTCATAGATTGCCTATATGTTTGCAAAAAACATTTTGCTAAACTTTTAAAATATACCATGCAGTCATCTTTAACATATAATTTTCTAAATAATCTCTTCATGAATCATCTCCTCTCTTTATAGCCCTCCATAGAAGATTGAGAAACAATAGCTATAAAACCAAAATCAGCAGGTAATTTTGGAAAAAAGATAAGCACTTCTTCTTATAAATCTAATCTTTGATGTAATAAAAGTTAAATCATGGTGCTTTGTGATTTAAAAAGTATATTAGATATTTTTAAAAAAATTTTTTGTATATTAATACAAGGGCTGAGGGGCTGCAAGGCCTCACCACATAGACCAGGCTCACAGTGATCCGCCTGTTTTCAGCCTCCCAAGAGCCGGCTTGCAGGTGCGCACCACCGCCGAGTCCCAGCGGCCATCGAAGCACGCCCTGCGGTGGGGCGGCGCGGCAGCCTAGGGATCCAGTCTCCACTGCTTTGCCGGCCTGAGCAGGTGCTTTAATCCACTGAACTACTTGGCCAGGCCGCATGTTAGTTCTTATACTCAGTGCCATACACACAATTAGACCTAATGCAAGTAATTTATTAACGCAAAAACCTTTTCCATGCCTTAAAGATATTAAAAAATGACAGAAGCCATTTGCAAAGCAAAGGATTACAGTATTGGTTCATATTTTTTATTTTAGTTTTTAACTTTATTTATTTATTTTTTGATTAATAGGACAGTTTCAATAACTAATGCATTGCACATGGTTATCTTTTTAGTGGTTATTCATAGAACAAGATACAGACAGGACATCCTTTCCAAACACTATTAGTATAAACCTTTCTTCTCATTGATTTAAGTGAAAGTAGGTATAGATCCATCCTAATTATACTGTATATACAGATACAGAGTGGTGCTTCCTGTGTATCCCCTTTCTTCACTCAGTCCTGCTTGAGATGCATATTCCATTGGTGTGTGAATTCAGCAACATAATCCAACACAGTCCAGTAGTCCACAATAGTAGGTTATCCACAGATGTTGTTGACTTGAGCCTTTCACAGCTCAGCACACCAACATGGCCCTACTTTATAAACCTCATTTTTACACTTTTCTGCTGGATGGTTAAGACCAAGATAAAGCAAGACCTATATAACAAAAAATGTATCTTTTGTATCTGTTAAGGTCAGTCAAGTTCCCTGTAATCCTGTATTGAAGATTGCAGATCCCTTGTCAGTGTCAGCCATATAGATGAGTCACGGCCATTGCTTGACCAATTTGCTCTCTGTGAAAGCCTGCGAGAATGTTTTCCCTCCATGTGATGCTCCTTAGGCACACTCTATGCCATCAGTCTCATTGTTCTGTGGCACCATAATCTCCTTGATCAGAAAATTTGGGACACAACTGAATTACAGGATATTACAGTGCAGGTTCTCCTATGTCTGGAGTCCTCACTGACCTTGAAAGGCTAGGGCCAAAATGTTGGCTGTCCTTGCAGCCCTTCTATTTCTCTAATGTTGGTCTGAAAACTTAGGTTGTTAACCCTCCAGAAGAACAGCTTATTATTGTCCTACTACATTTGTAGTTGGGTTTAACTTCACTATCTGTCTGAATATCAAACATCTTAGACAAACATGAAACAGGTATTTTCCCATCAAGTATTGATATGTTAAAATTCAAGCCCCTACAGAATATGGAGATAAAAATGTAAAAACTGAAAGATATTTAAAGAATATAAATAAACAATTACACATATTTACATACAAATTTAGAAATCTAACTATATACAGGATTGTAGAACGACAGTCCTGTGACATGATTTTTTTCTTCTGTCTTTTTTCATTTATTAAAAAAAAAAAACCTTCTACTTGTGTGACAGAATGATAATATTTGGTATGTCATGACAAGAAGTATGTATTTAGAAGACCAGAATGACAGGCAGTCCAAGCATTACCCCACTATTGCACATTGTTATCTTCAGTGCAGTTGCTTGTTTCACAGGTATCAGCATGTATAGTCAGGGTGAGACTCCCACCAATTAACTGCTAGCTTTAAAAACCTGCTGCTGTTTCTCAGGATCAATGCCTTAACCATCTTGTGCATATAAATGTTTGGCTTTGTCTCTGTCATGTTTCCAGATTTTCTCCTTGCCCTCTTTCCATTGTCCAATCCTCAAGTTCTCACTTTCCTTTAAATTGTGTTATACTTTTCTATTTGTATTTCTTCTTTTGAGCTCTTATACTAGGGAGAGTATATGATATGTACATGTGGGTCTGGTTTATTTCACTTAAGAGTATATCTGCAAGTGGCATCCACTTAAATATAAATGCTTTGAGTTTATCACTCTTTATAGCTGAGTAATATTCTATCATATAAAAATACCACATCTTTTTCAACCATTCCTCATGTGATGGGCTTCTTCGTTATTTCCAAGATTTGGCTATCACAAATTGGGCTGTTTTAAACATACATACACATATATCATTATGATATGACATTTTCATTTCCTCTGGGAAAATTCCCAGTAGGGGCATAGCTGGCTTGAATGGGATTTCCAGTCCTAGTTTTTAAGGAGTCTCCACACTGATTTCCATAATGGTTGTACCAGTCTACATTCCCATCAGCAATGGAGAAAGTTTCTCTTTTCTCCACAGCCTCTCCAACATTTGTTGTTGATTTCTTTATAATAGCCATTCTTTCTTGGGTGAGGTGGTATCTCAGTGTTGTTTAAATTTGCATTTCATGGATGGTTAGTGATGTAGAGCATTCTTTTCATATATTTATTCGCTTCCTTAATCTTGTTCTCTGAGAAGTGTGTGTTCATCTCAGATTCCCATTTCTGGATTTGCCTCATATTTTTTAATCAGAAAACTCAACATGTATAAAATTTCAGAAAAGGGATAACAAATAAGAAATTTAATAAAATCATAGTGAAATAATTGCATATAAAGTATAAAATGTATGATCTTTCCCCAAAACTTCGGAACAAAGATCAAAGTAGTATAAAACAACTTCAAATTAGTTTTTAAATGACATATTTTTATTTAATTTTGTGCTACATCTTTACTTTATTCCCTCTCCGAAATCTGTATTGAGTAGTTACTAAAATGTCAAGAAAGGAAAACATTAGCAGGCAGTTTGGTGAGCTGTAAATGTATTACTGGTTGTCAGAATCTCCTAACAGTAGGCACAGCTAAAGCTTCCGGGAGGAGCAAAGCTCATGTTTATCTGAAGATAAGCATCCATGTAGCTTTCAAATTGGTGCTGAAATCAAGTGGTTCTGTTATTTTTTGCCATCTTCAAAGGGACAGTCTCTCCTTCTTTCCTTCCTCACTGATAAAGCAGGAAACAAACAAGGACCCAGTGAAGACAGCGACTGAGGCAGGTGCTAAGGCTTCCTTGATAGATGATATATACACGTGTCCAACTCTAATGTAACAGGATCACACGTAGAGTTGGAAGTGACTGCTAAGGCTTTTGTGGTCCTTTTGGAAAAAAAATCATTCAATTACTTTGTTTGGTTTGATAAATTGGGGTGGGTGCTGCTTTATTCTACATGGACGTTTAATTGAGAGCGATTTCATTTGAAGTCTCTCATCTTTAGCCCTCATCTTTTTCAATGCAGTTTCAAACCTTGTGGTATAAGGCATAAAGAAGCTGCCAGGATCGAGTTCTCCTGGCACGAAGTTCACCCACACCTGAGCCCAAGGACAGCAAAGCATTCGATACCACTTTTTATGTTTTCATCTGAACTATCACCAGATTTTCTCCTGTTGCCCAACTGCTAACAATTGACAGGTTTGCAATGAAAATGTGGGACTATTATTATTATTTTTTATTCACTTTGAATAAAAGGCTAACATGAAGATCCATGGATGTTTACCTAGCGTTATATTCGTGAAGGAAGGAAGCAAAAGCATAGCTAAGGGGTAACCTGTGAAAAAGGGACTCAACAGGGTAACTGCTGTAGCAACATTCATTTTAGGGCCCAACAAGTTTGTATGGTTGTTCTCCCTTTTATCTCGTACTATGAACTTTCAATATTTACATATTGAAATTGTGGTGACATAGACCGACTAGAACTATATTGTTTGCCTCACTTATAATTTTTACAAAAGTAAACTCAATCTAGTACATACATTGGACTTAATAAAGCAGTTTATATATGTTACCCAGAAATATTACAAGTAGTGTCAATAGTATTTATCGTTTACCCTAATACTTATTTTAATGATTTGCACAATCTTCGCAGAACTTCAGGACCTTGGTGCTATTCTTAATTTGCAGGTGAGGCTTTCTGCTTAAGGCATGTGGTCACCCAGCGTTCTGCTGCCTTCAGCGAGATAGTGTGTAGTGCCTTCTCATTGACAGCCAGGAAGAAAAATGAACACGGGAGAATGGTGATTTATAGCAGGTGATGAGGTTGGCTTGATCTGTGCAACAGGCGTGTCACAGAGATGTAAATAATGCGCCTTATATTCCACAGCAGATGAGATTAGGGACCGGGGCTGTGAATTTTGGAAGGTCCATCTTAATTGCCAGCTCCACCGGATGGAGTCACGCTAGGTAATCAGGAAAGCACGTTTCCAGGTCTGCCCTGGGGAGTGTTTCTAGAGACAACGGGCGTGCAGCACACCAGGCCAAGGGGGTCTCTGCCCGGACCCTGGGCAGCCCCGGCCAGCAGGGCAGGATGGAGTAAAGCGCAACCGGAGGCTTGCCAGGCCCCTGTCCTCCCTCTGTACTTCGGGTCCGCCTTTGTGCCCGTAGGGTCTGCCTGCCCGCACACTTGATGCGGTGGCTGAACTCAGGCTTTGAGAGCTGAGCCAAAGTAAACCGCTGCATCTTTAGGGGCCCCTCCCGGGTACTCTACCGTGGGTGGCAACCGACGTCCGCTAAGCTTTGGCCGCCTGCGGGTGGTGCTGGAATGCACGGGACCTGCACGCGTGTCCGGGCACATTAAAGTCCCTCCTTCCCATATCTCCCTGGCCGGGGACCGCTGCTCTTCACGGCGGCCGCGCGTTTCTGTCCTGCGGCAGCGCGCCAGGACGCCCTCCCGCAAGCTCTTACAGAGCCCTGCTGTGCTCCGCCCTCTTAGCCGAGGCTGCGGCTCCCCTCGCGGTTCTCATTTGCACTGATGTCGAATGGCGCAGCGCTTCTGCACGTGCCTGGTCACAATTTTGTGTGCTTTCCTGAGATGTTTATTTAGCTCTATTGCCCCCTTTTTATATAGGTATCGTTTTTGTTCCTGTATATCAGCTAAAACTAAATTTTACTTAATGAGAAAAAAAAAAAAAAATACCAGGCCTAACTAGCCATGTGTAATAGCACCAAACATAAGGAAAATGTTTTTCTTCTGAGTGTTTTTGCAAAATCTTATGTCGAGACATGGCCTAAGGTTAAACTTAAGATAAATGAAGAGTCTTCAGTGGTCTCATGGCCTACACTCCCCGAATACATTTCTTAACCCCGCCACATTTAAGAGAAATAATAAAATACATGTGCTATATAATAATACAAAGGATCCTAAAGCAGCACAGATTAGACTCCATATTGCTGAGAACTGAAAATCTGAGTATAAAAAACTCATTTCTGCAACCACTTTTGCCACAAGGCAACTCAATTACAACATGAGACTCTAGGACTCGGTGAAGATGGAATGAAATTCGTCATAGTGTTATAACTCCATGATTCTCAGTACTATTCACTGAGACTACAATTTTGCTAACATTTAATGAGATGCTGTGAAAAGATGCCTAACATTTAAGAAGTCTCAGTCAAGTTCTGACTAGGTGTTTCATATAGAGAGCTGGTGTCTGGAAGAGAGTTGAGTCCATGCTGGTGTAGGAGCCAAAATGGGCCTGATAGGGGATGGCCCACTGCACCGAAGTTATTCCTTTATGCGGTTCTGCAGTGTAAATGTACAGTCAGCACCCTATAATTTCCCAACTACTCTCAGACAGGGGCAGCAGCAGCAAACAGGAATGGGTGGAGAAATGAGATTGTGTGGTAAGAAAACTGGCCCAGAGAGAGACAGCAAAGCAGGGATGAGGATGAGGAGCAGAGACAGTAGTCTGGAGCAGAGCTTCGATTTTGGCAGGTAGAGGAGTGAGATGTGCACTGTCGCGTGGGGAGAGCCACGATCTTCAGGGATGTGGAGAAAGAAAATGAAGTGGGAGTGGGCACAGCAACTGAGAAGCAGAGGATGTGAAAACAGGACAAAGTTAAGTGGAAGGTAAGTTTGAAAAACCTTTGGCGAGTCCATAGCTTTAAACGTGAGCCTGGAATCAGTAACAATAACATCTACAAAGACCAGGAACGTCATACGTAGTATCTGTCCTATTTTTAACCAGGACTCTGAACTAGAGTGCAGCTTCCAATCATCAATGCACAAGCAGGCTACGCAGCTGGGTGAAGGTTAACAGCTGGTGAGTACGGAAGCCCGGAGGAGAAGCCGAGGGTGTCCGGAAGCCAGCACTCTGCCAAGCTCGCTGCTTCTCAGATTCCAACATGCACAGGAGTGGCTTTAGCTCACGTGACCCAACTTCAGGTGAACCTGAAAAAATGGGGACATTTTATCCTGTCTTTCTAGAAACTTCTACTGGCTTTTCCTACTGATTTTGTAAGGAATGTCAATTCCTTTTGAGTGACCAGGCAGATTACGTACATATATGCCATACAGAAGGCACGCAATACAAGAACCCTTGTCTGGCAGCCAGTGAGGCAGGGTGGCCACACCGTGATGCCAGCTAAGCGAGAGCATGAAGCAGGAGGAGCTCCTGTGCCTACTGTTTGACACCATCCCGGAAAATGCAGTGAGACGGTCTCAGAAAGCCAAACCAACCCAAACATCTAGGAGCCTTGTCAGCTGAGAAGTCAAGTTACTAATCATCACTCATCACAGTGAACTCCCCTCTCTGCCACTTTAAGTCCACTTTCCACCAGCAAGATTAGAAGACCTCCACGGGATTCGAACTTCAACACATGCCTAAATTTGAGGCACATGTGATTTGAAACACCAGCACTTTTGTGTTTCAAGTAGAGACGTGCTCTTCAGCAAATCTGGCCCCTGAGTGCTCTGCACCGTCAGCACCAAGAGGCTTGCTGTGGTGCTCCGGAGAGCCTGCTGCGTCCCAGCAGTGGGCTCTGTCTCTTCACCATCAAATGATCCTCTCTGCCCTGCACATTGCTCCGAATGGCAATTTCCTTCCGATGGCTGCACTTTATTATTCACGTCATCAGATTCGGCAGCATAAGATTTACTTGGGGGGACTTTTCATCAATTATAAAATATAAAGCATGCTTCTGTTTCTAAAGGATTTAGTGACACATTAAACGAGTTCTAAACTGTTGGGGGTGTACAAAGAACACATTTTTCATGGAAACCAAGAAAACTGCACACTCTGAATTAAAAGAAAACCAGATGACCTTAGTTTAACAAGGGACACACTCCTCTTCCTTGTGACTTGCAATGCACTATTCTTGCAAGCCAGGAAAGTGGATTCTTTCACATCCCTTTTAGATTATAGTCCTGGGAATGTACGACCCAGATGACGGAGTATGAAAAACAAGACAACCGGAAAGTGAGTCCTAAAAATTAGGTGACTTCATGATATTTATGTGCCACACATGTGGCTTGATACCCCCTGTCCCATTCCTGCTCACTTAAATGTCTTTTCACACGTCATCCAAAATCATCTTTTTAAATTATAAACCCTAGTGTTCCTCAACCTGTACCTTGCCCTAGGAAGAAAGCTTGCCCCTGCCAAGTGTTCACCGTATTCTAGTCATTCTCCAATATGGAAGAAATTCTTCCTTAGTAGCTTTGGCCAACTACATTCACTTACTATTTTCCCATCTATCCATCAACCAGAATCCTCTCCCCCATGCATTTTTATTCCAAAAGTAAACAAGCTCTCTTCACACCTGTGCTGTTTTGGTTTCCTGGGCTGAGAGCCTATGAGAAGATCTTCATATTCAGACCCTTAGTGCTTCTCAGTGGCGGCAATATAGCACACGCTGAGGCCAGAGGAGCAATGCAAAGCTGAGGAGGACATGAGAAAAATGAAGACAAAACTCTGCTGGCCTTTGCCTGTCTCCATCTTAATCCTCTTGCTTCTGTCATTTGCTATGATATATAAAGTCTTTACCAGTCATACAGAGCAAGCTTATTCCAAATGACAATTAAAATGTTCCTCTTTAAAATTCTTTCTTGCTTTGCTTTTGAGCAAATTCTTTTCCTTTCACAGTATTTATTGCACCTCTCAGAGCTTATTTATTCTTTCAGGTTCTTATACTAGGGATACAATAGGATGTTTGCACATGCAGGTCTGATTTAATTCATTTATGAGTATGGTCTCCCGTTGTATCCATTTACCAATAAAAGCCTTTCTTTTTAGCTGAGTAATACTTCATTGTATAAAAATGCCACATCTTTTGTATCCAATCCTCAGCCCTCAGTTCATAGATATTTGAGTTGTTTCCAATATTAGAAGAAAACATGGATAGGATAAGAGAAAAGAATATATATATATATACTATATGATAGTTCATATATATACTATATGATATATACTATATGATAGTATATATAGTATATATAGTATATATCATATATATATCTTATAGTATATATCATATAGTATATATCACATATATATATCATATATATAATATATATAGTATATATATACTATATGATAGTATAATATATATATGATAGTATAATAGTATAGTATATGATAGTATAATATACTATATGATAGTATAATAATTATATATATAATATATATATACTATATGATAGTTCATATAATTATACTACTATTTTTACTAGTTCATTGAAAGGCACAGTTAGTACCATGTTGATTGTTTGATTAATTTTACATAACTACATCTGGTAACCTGAGGAACTACCTTGAATATGACAATATGGAATATAACAACCACTGTTGATTTCCTTCCATCTTGTTTGAAAATTCTGTATCATTTTTATTGTTTTTTCTCATGAAAAATAAATAAATGAACCAGGTGTGTTGGCGCCTGGTAATCCCAGCACTGGGGAGGCTGAGCCAAGGGGATCATTGTAAGTTTGAGACCAGTCTGGGCTACTAGGTGAGCTCAAGGCCAGCCTGAACCGTGTAATAAAGCCTAGTCCCAAAAAAGAACAATAAATAAATAAATATGAACTAGAAATTGTAAAACTCTTCTATGATGACACTAATCAAAATTTTACAATTGTAAAAATATAGACAAAGGCATATTTATTTATTCTTTAAAAACTTCTTTTCACTCAGGCATGGCCACTACCTAACAAGGCCTTTCAAAACAATATATTCAGTTTCTAAAACAATGTCTTTTTTATTCTCCGTGTCCCAAACATAATTTGAGTAACCCTTAACAGCCTGGTGAATAGGGATACACAATCCCACTCCCTATAGAGAGGAAAAATCATAGCAGATGAGTTCTGTCGGGTGTTACGTAGCTGTCCGTATCCATGACACGGAAAGGGTTCTCACCTCCTGGGTCCTGCTCCAGCCCTCTGATCGTGCAGCCCCACCACCTGGCAGGCTGCTAAGGCACCAAGCAAGAACAGATAAGCTACCAAAGTCAATAACATGGTGCAAAGCTGCCAGACAGACATCAGATGTACCCGAGGCTTGGGTTCCCTTTTCCTCACTCTCCACATCTAAACCCTGCTTACATACCCTGGGCACCTCACTGCTTTCTCGCTGACAACAGTGATTTGAAACAAGGTGGGCTTAGTAGAATGATCTTGTCACCTACAGCTGCGCTCAGCTGGACAATGAACCCACAACCATTATAACCAAGGCAACACATTAGATTCAAATGTCAAAATACAGAACCTATTCGTCCTGGTGAGGCAATGCTGGTAGCAAACACAGTGCCCTAAATTTTGTGTCTGCAAAATGTCACATGTTGAAGCTCAATCCCCTAACTCAAGGGGAGTTGAGCTTAATCCCCTAACTCATGAGAAGACAGGCTTTTATACAGGATTAGGTGAAGAGGGTATGTTCAGATCACATCATGAATATTTAGATTTTAAAAATTTATTATAGGCCAAGTGTGGTGGCGCATGCCTATAATCCTAGGACTTGGGAGCTGAGGCAGGAAGACCACCACAATGAGACCAGCCTGGGGTCTGCAGTGAGTTTAAAGCCAGCCTGGACTACATAACAAGACCCTATCTCAAAAATCAACTACATGGAAAATACTGAAGTGAAAGACACACTGCCATTAGTCTCACTCAAGGTATCACCCTTTGCATCAAACTGATCCTATCATTTCCCACTTTCTGAAACAGCTCTGTAAGTCCTCTTTCAGGAGTGTCTCTACCAGGTGAGATCATGAATATGCTGACCACTGCCTGGTGCCACCCAAAGGAAAAGTGGGCTAGTAAATGCAGTGTGCCATTGCCTTCATGCACCTTATCCTCCAGCTCTGGAACTAGGTGACTTCCAGTTCTTCTTTGTAGTCAAAATGATTGTGAAAGGTAAACATTTTCAATCAGTTTGAGTTTTTGAGGCAACAGCAATGACAATGCAACTAAAGACACTCGTTCTTGACAGGAGGGCTTCGAAACATGCTTTTATCATACTTTCATTGAAATTTAAACTTTCACCATAATTTTCAAACATCTAAGAAGAGGCCGAGCAGAGCTCTTTGTTTCCACATCTGAAGACTGTAAAGCGATGTCTGTCCTATCAGGAAGCAGGCCCTCATCCTGTGCCTAAGCTGGGAATTCTTAGCTTCTAGAAATAGGAAAAACATTCTGCTGTTTGAACAGCACCTAGTTGATGAAGTTTTCTCATAGCCCCAGGGACTAAGGCGGGGAGGTGTTGCTAGGGACTCAATTACGTTGTCTCGTCCCAGAGCCTGTGACATCATGACGACAGAGCGGCCTGATCAGCAAAGCTACCTGAGCTCGTCTCAGTGGGCTCTGAGGCTGGCTCTAGGCTCTGTGTCTGGGCCCTCACCCCTCTGTCGCTGACACCTCCCCAGTTCTCTTTGCCAGCCCCAGCATCTTGCTGTCTTTGCTCCACCGCAATTTTGCTCTCTGACTTTTCAGCTGAAACCTTTGAAACCAGAAGCAGAATGAACCATTTCCCTCCTTCAACTGTTGGTGTGGGATGCTGGGTTTTCAGCAATGGGAAAGCTCATGGGAACAAGCTCTTAATTGAAGGGAAGTGTGCATAAGCTCTTAACTGAAGAGAAGTGTCCTGTGCATAAGACACCATGCCTGTGTTCTGTACTCCATGTAACTAATAGGAAGACAGCAGCCGGGCATGGTGGCGCAGGCCTGTAATCCCAGCACTCGGGAGGCTGAGGCAGGAGGATTGTTGTGAGTTCGAGACCAGCCTGAGCTACAAAGTGAGCTTAAGGCCAGCCTGAACTGTATAGTGAGACCCTGTCTCAAAAAGACAAAAAAAAAAAAAAAAAAGGAAGACAGCAATATGCAATGTGTCACCCACTGCCACTGACCTACCAACCTGCTTCGCTGTTTATCTTCTTTATCTTTAACATAAAAAGAGAATGGAGTACTAATCCATGGTAGAGAAAATATCCATTTGTCCTTTCGTTCTCTTCCTGTCTGCTCTCACTTCCTTTTCCCCTCCTTCCCCATTCTTCCTCCCCAGCTCCTCACCCTGTCCTCTAGCAGCAGCAGAGAACATAGGAGCACGTAGCAAGATGCTGGCTGCTCACCAGTCAAAGGCAAGAGGACCTAAGATGAAAAGTAGCCTGGTCACAACTCAGTCTTGCACTGTTCATTCTCCAGAAAAGAGAATGAATTTCCACAGTTCAAACCACTTAGTGCTCTTTCCCATCTTGCAAGATGGCAGGCAAAAACCTGAGAAGCCGGACATTAAAGAGAAAAATCCTAAAGCCGAGAAGGCTGCTGCCAGGGGCTCTGGTAAAAAGGGTCAAGTGAAGGCAAAAAAAAAAAAAAAAAAAAAAAAAAAAACCCAAAAGCCCAAGAAGAGGCCACTTCAGTGCAACCAAAATCCCATCCTGGTGAGAGGAATCGGTAGCCGCTCCTGATCTGCTGCGTATTCCAGAAAGGCTTTGTATGAGTGAAAACACGTGACTGCTGAAAGGAAGGTTGAGAAGAAAAAGGAGGAGAAAGTTCTTGCTAGGATCACAAAACCAGTTAACGGGGATAAGAATGGAGGTACCTGGGTGGTTAAGCTGTGAAAAATGCCTAGCTGCTACCCTACTGAAAATTTACCCTGAAAGCTGTTGAGCCACAGCAATAAGCCCTGCAGTCAGCACGTGAGGAAACTTCGAGCCAGCATCACCCCGAGCACCGTCTTGATCGTCCTCACTGGGCATCACAGAGGCAAGAGAGTGGCCTTCCTGAAGCAGATGGCCAGGGGCTTGCTACCTGTGACTGGGCCTCTAGCCTCAATCATGCTCCTCTAAGAAGAGCACACCAGAAATTTGTCATTGCCCCCTCTACAAAGATTGCTATCAGCAAAGTGAAAATCCCCCCACTGATGCTTAGTTCAAGAAGCAGCAGCTGCAGGAAATGCAGACACCAGGCGGGAGAGATCTTCAACACTGAGAAAGAGATACCAGATTTCAGAGCAGTGCAAGGTGGATCAGAAAACTGTGGACTCACAGATTTTAGCAAAAATCAAAGCTATTCCTCAGCTCTAGGGCTACCTGTGATCTGTTTTTGCTCTGACAAATGGAATTTATCTTTGTAAATTAGTGTTGTAAATTTCTCACTAAGAACCTAATTAAATAACTGATACATTAAAAAAAAACACCTAGTGATGGTATTTTGCCCTAGCAGCCCCCACATTCTATGAGACTCATTGAATGTACCAAACAGAAATAGATCTTACATGATTTAGGAACTGTGTGACTTGAGAGACTCTCTTAGCTTTGTCTTAGTAAGTCCCAAGATCTTATTCCAAGGGAGCCTTATAAAATCTGTACCCTAAAGTGATACTGCCAAGTCTCAATGAGAAAAAGAATAAAATGCACTCAGCTCCAAACCTCAAAAGGGCTGAAGGTGGACACTAAGCTAACATTTTTGTTACAAATTATTTTATAGAAACAAGGCTTTACCCTTTCATTGACCACATCAAGCAATGAGACTGAACATAATTGAAAACCATAGCTATGAACAATAGACCTTTTAATTAAATTTTTATGTCTAATGGTACTTGCTTTCAGTATGAGATTTCTTTTTCAGAAGGAAAGGGGTCTAAGAAATGGAAGAAGAAGGGCAGAGAGGCTGTGACAGATGGAAAAAGAATTAAGATTGTTATATTGACTAATGTCTTAATTACTCTTCTCTCCTTGCTAGGACAAGTACCTGACACTCAAAATAAGAGAAAGAAAGGTTTATTTAGCTCACAGTTACTGGAGGTCTCAAGACACTGGAGGAGAGGCCAGGATGCTGCTGTGTCCGCCTCCCAGAAAGCACAGGCTGACAAGTTTAATGGTTCAGGCCTCTCTGGCGCCACCGTTGTCCTCTCTCCATAACCCCAAGCTCTAACCTGGTCCCCTGGCTCCGCCCCTCAAACCACTGGTTACTCCTTCAGTCGCGTCTGCCCCATGACATACATGAGACTCTGGGTGGACAACTAGATACAAGCCGTAACAGCTAACACTTAGCAAGTCCTGGTAATTACATTCTGCATGAAAGGCGAACTCAAGAAGGGCTGCAGAAATTTGGAGCTGAAAGAATTACAGAGAGCAAGATGACTTAAACATTTTTCTCAGCTTCACCAACCTATAGGCAGGCTGCTGCATGATAAGGGCCCTGACCTCCCACGTCCTCTATATTTATTTGATTTTATTAATTATTTTTAATATATCATTTAGTTTTAAAGAGAGTTCAAATTAGAATTAAAACAAAAAAATACATGTGATACAGAGTTTCACTTATTTTTCAGTATTTGTTGTAATACATAGTGTCTTTCAGCCAATTATTCGTATTACCAGACAATGCATGTAAAATTGGAAGAAGAAAGAGAAAAAGAAAGACATGTCTAAGAAATTAAGAGGACTGGCCAAATAGCTCAGCAGATTAAAGCACCTGTTTAGGTAGGTGCTGGGGCCCCAGGATTCAGTTCCCAGCCTGCCATGCCAGCCCCACCCTCAGGGCGCTCTGAAACTGGGACTGAGATTGGGGGTGATGGTGCCCACCTCTAATCTTGGAGCTTAGGAGGCTGAAAACAGCAGAAGCATTACAAGTCCGATCTGCATAGTGAGACCCTATAGCAAATATATAAAATAGATAGAAATTAAGAAGAGAAAATACAGCTGAAAAAAGGAGGTGAAAAAAATTAAAGCATTAACTGCTCCTTTCCATTGACCAGCAGAAGTGAGCAGTACAGTTGTCCAAACCACCCTGCTTACATGCCTATATGAATCTCTTTTCCCCACTCCTTTTCCTGCCCTTCTCAACTCAGTTACTGAGTAGAGTATTTACTTTATAATTACAAATTCTTTCTCTGCCCCCTTGGAAATGTATATAACTCTCCCTAAAAGCCTCATGACAGTTTTATAGTCTAGGTGGAGTCTTTCTCAAGGACCCCAGAGCCATCTCTTTGAAATGTAATTATAAAGACAGATAGGGCTACTGTCTCTGGGAGGATGGGAGCCTATCTTTAGTGACATGGTGATTTGAAAAACTGCCTTCTGTGGTGAAGATATGAAAAAGTTTACTATCTCTTTGTGTAAGGCCAATCAATAAGCACATGTGAACTATGGTCTGCATAGCCGGCTTTTACAAACTGTCTTTTGTCTTAGCAGAGTTAAGTTCAACTTCTGCCCTCAAGTAGAATAGTCTTAAATAAATGTCTTAAATAAAGTCTTCCTCGGTTGGCTAACTGTGCCCAGTACAATTTCTTACTTTGACAGAGCATTCACAGGTAATGCACAATTTGACACAAGTTGTAACGAATGGCTTGGCAGTGCACATAGTTTAGGATGAAAAGCTACATGAAATGTAGGCTTCCAGTTCCAAGTCTTAATAAAGACTGTGTTATGATTTCTATCTAGATGTCCTCTCAAAGCTTTGTAGCACTGTGGTGGGGCCTTTGGAAGGGATGATATTGTAGGGGCTTACTGACAACATGTGAAACTATAGGGCCTGATCAGAAGAGGTGGCACTGGGCACAGCTAGGAAGGGTGCATCTCCTGTCTCAGTGCCTCTCTGAGGGGCTCTGCTTCCTGCCTTCTGTGCTGCAAGGAGCTGCCCTCTACTGACACCATTCTGTCCCACATCTGAACTGGCTCTCCATGGAAGACCTTAAAGTGTTAGATATCATCCTAGGAATAAGAACATAACTAAGGCATTATGGTTAAGGTGTTTCTAAATGTATTTATAAGTATTTCTTTTAGCTTAAATCCTGCACTGACATTTATTGTTCTCCAGAGTCTTGTATGGTTCTGTATATTCTCCTTGCTTATGTTGGAAAAGAGAAAAAGCAAAAGGCTTCCTGACTTGTGATTTTGAAGCATAGTACACCTGCAGCAGAACTGATCTAAAGTGCTATCTGAAGTGTCCTGTGCTCTATAGAGCTAGAAGCAAAACAATTTTTCCCACCAAGCAAACGTAAGGTTGCATGAACCTTTTGATATTCCAATGACTCTTAGATAGGTAGCACCATAACATTCATTTCTATAGCTAAAGTATAAAATTTTATGATGTAGAGAGGTTAGCATTCTTGGAAGAAATCTTTCTAGTTAGCTAAGGATACTTCATACCAGTATTAATTTTGATGTACTTTAAAACATTTTTAACATTTTAAAATCAGGCACAATGAGTTACAAACAGAACCTGAAAAGGTGTATCAAATGATCCTTTAAATTATCTTGTTTGCCAGGGTAATGGCAGGCACTGTGGAGCTGGAGGGCAAGGAGCAGCTGGCCCAGTGGGAGGAGAGTGAGGCCAAGTCCCCGGCCATCATGACGATGAAGAAGCAGGAGAAGCACCTTTACCGAAGCATGTTTGGCAAGAGTTGCAAAGCTCAGAGGTGGAGAGCTCACACGGAGGCTCTGCGGTCTGAGAAGAAGGCCTAGAAGACCAGGCCTGTGTAAGTGCTCATGGTGCTCCCAGAGCTGGACATGGCAGAGACAGGCCCGCGGACCTCTGTGGTGGCAGGCCCGTCACTGCTGCTCTCGCCCTCTCCCCACTGGCCAGCCCTGGACCTCTTGTTCTCTGTTTCGGTGCATGGGCTGTCTGGGCTCCTGTGGATGGAGCCCCCTCCGGGTAGCTGAGCAGAGAAGAGGCCTTCTGTGTTCTCAGGACTCAGTGACACGGGGAGCAGGCTCCTGACAGACTCCTCCCTTGCTGCCTGCATTCACACTGGCTTTCCATAGACCCAATCTGCAACTGGACCCGTGATTGTCAGGGTGCTGCAGTGGGGTAAGAGTGGAGACAATTTTGTTATTATATATAATCTTTTTTTTT
>PVKA01014535.1:0-23378 GCA_004027165.1 Ctenomys sociabilis
AATACCAAAACGTTATGAAAACAGTTTGCAATGTATTAATTCATCGACTCTGTATGGTTAAGGTGTTTTGAAACTGTCTGATTGACATTTGTATTTTAATAAAATAAAAATAAATGGAAAAAAAAAACTTAACTAGGAATTAAAAGATTTTAAGAAATCTTTTAAAATACCTTAGAGCAATGGCCTTACACCTTTGGCGCTGCCCCACCTAGAGGCCACCCACATCTGCATTTGAAAAGCCATTAAAATGCTTTTCTTTTAAGCAATTTTTATTTTCTAACCAACTATTTAGTTTTAACAATTTCAAAATTTTCAGCAAAGATGACCAATTGTGCTACATAAGAATCTGGTGTGGTTTAAACAACGATTTGGGTGGATAGAATTATAGCTTCGATTTTCCTGTATAAACAGCACTGATTACACTGAACGAAACCTGGGGAACTTTAGCACTGGGCTATCTTTGGTTGATTTTACTCGCCAGGTGTGCTGGTCCAGCGACTAGGATCAGCTTAGTGTTCTTAGTCCTTAAAAAGATTTTCTTGAGCCCACATTACCTGAAGCTTTAAAGGAGCTGGGGCCCTGTAGCCATGGCCTCTGTGGCTGGACCTACCTTGCAGATGCCATCTGGATCAGCCTAGGATGTGAGCATGGCCCCCCACGTCTGTTTGTGCCCTTTCTCCTGACAGCGCCCAGTCACTTGAAACCAACTGTTTGAAATTTAAAAGAACCTTTTTTGCAGTTTTTTGCAAAGTGACCAAATTCTCCACAGTTATAACATTTATTTTTATTTTGCTGAGATAAAAATTGTTTAACCGTATATCCTTATGGGCGGCGGCCGTAGCAAGGCCCTGTTGGGAAGCAGCTCCAATAGCAGAACAGAGGCTCATATAGCCCGTTAAATCAGCCGTCTTTTCGTATGGTCTAACAGCAGCTTGGCAGGCAGCATTAGCGTGTTCAAAAGCTAATTGTCTGACAAGGTCAGAGTTTTGTTCCACATTACCAAGCAACCTCTCAGCGGCTTGAAGCAGCCGATGAACAAAATCTGCAAAGGTTTCTCCTGGACCCTGTCTTATTTTAGTGAAGGAGGAGGTGGCCTCCCCATGGGAGGGCAATCTCTTCCTGGCCCTAGTTGCTGCCCAGCATCATATCTAGATTGTGCCTCTGTTGTGAAGAAATTTTCTGTGCCTGCCAGCATCTCATAGGTCCAGCCATTGCTGGTCTCAGCATTCTTTTTAGCAGTGGACTCACAATTATCCTGATATTCGGACTTCCAGAGCAAATAATCTCCACCCAACAGGTCAGCCTTGGCTAACATATGCCAATCCCTAGGAGTGAGCCATCCTTGAGTCATGGAATCCAGTATAGTGAGTGTATAAGAGGCCATCGTGCCATACTGCATGACAGCAGTCTTTAGTTCTTTTAAAGTTTTAAAGAACTCAAGAGTTCTGATAGTTTGAGGTTGTTCCCCTTCATTTCCCACCTTTTCTGTTTCAGTTACAGGAAATGCCCAAGTGGCAGCCATTTTGTTCTTTGGAAACAGTTGGGAGAAATTTGAAGATAAAATGGCGGGCGGCTCATGAGTGGCCCATTTAAGACGAAGTGCCGCGAGCTCCTTAGAAAGGTCATGATACTGGTTTTCCAATCAAATTTGTTTTTGGAGATCCTCCACTCTCATTTCTAACTCCTGGATTATGGGAAGGGATGGTTTGTTTCCCCTCAATTTTGGGAAGAGGGGAAGTACCCGTGGAGATGACGGGCGGTTCTCCGCTGCCTCATCACCAGAGGTCTCCAGATCAACGGCTCCTTTATCAGAGCCATCAATATTAACTATCAGGTCATGGAGATCAGGATACAGGTCACTCATCCCTGGGGCAATTATAGGTTCAGGAGGCGCACTGGGCAGAATCACATTATGGGAGCCCTCGCTGAGAGCCAACATGGCGTCATCAGGCGGGGCACTGGGGGCAACTGCTAACTGTGCGGCCCCGTCCGGTTCCTCCTCATCAGCAGAGGAAAGGGTATCAGAATCTGCCTGGGAGGGCGCCGGTGTATTCTTGGCGGACAATTAAAGGAGGTGTTCACCTTTCTGACAACCTGGTCAACTAGGGGATCCCAGTGCTGTTGCTGGAGGATCTCACCAATGAGATTCCAAGAAGAAAAGGCAGTCACAGGGACATTTTCCAGTCTGAAGACCCTACAATAATCTTGCAGAGCGTCACCTACCCTCTGCCATGTTTTTGAATTGATCGTGCCCCCTAGAGGGAACCAAGGGCACACCTTACGGATGAATTCAAAATATGTGGTCAATTGTTTCATTTTAACCTTTACTCCTCACGCCTTTAATGCTTTACTCAAGCCTTCAACCAACATTTCATGTTCACTCACTGCTGCCCCATGTCGGGAGGAATGGGAATGGGGTGCCATTCTCTTACCGAGGTTCAGGCATTGCAGCAGGTCACCACAGTACGGCCTCTTTTGCTTTGTGCCGGCCTTCTCGAATGGCTCCATCGTGGAAGCCTTCTTACTAAAGTGCCCCACATTGGGCGCCTCTTGTCCTGTCCAGTGCGGAAGTCAACACGGGTCACCTGGGGAAGGAGTGGAGATGAAGGAGGGACAAGGGACAGGAGATGCGAGAAATGGAGACATGACAGGATTTTGATCAAGTCTTGTTTATTCAAAGGAAATTCTGGGTATATATCATGGAGGCATAGGGAAATGAAATTGGCGGGTAAAAGGCACGAGTAACTAGGCAACCGGCTATGACAGGAAGTCCCACCTCCGGGGCATAGCAGGAGACTTATGGGAAATAGGCAGGGTAAGAAAAATTAGGAACTTAACTCAGGAGAGGAATGAAAACTTAAGAACATGGCTGAGACTATTGTAAAGTGGGTGCGAGTCACAGGTTTCCCACACTATCTTTCCCATGATGATTTCCTTCAATACATCAGTAGTGCCCTAGTGACTGCTTAGGATAATAATTTTTGTCACTAATTGAAAGTATGGATGGGGCTGGGGGAACAGCTCAGAAGTCTAGTTACCTGCCTGGCAAGTGCAACTATTCATGTTTGATCCTCAGCACTGCATGTCGTGCTGGATCTGGGGTCCTCATGTGTCCTGAGCTAGCCAACAAACCAGGAGTGGTGGGTAGGCAGAGACAAGAGGATCACTATACGTCTGAGCTACAAAAAGGTAAAAAAGATAACCCTTGTATCAAATATATATACATATATACATATATATATATGTGTGTGTGTGTGTGTGTGTGTGTGTGTGTGTGTGTGTGTGTGTGTGTGTGATTAAACTCAGGCCCTTGTGCTTGCCAGGCAAGCACTTATTCTACTGAGCCATCTCCATGGCCTCTGTCTTGGGAACCTTAAAGCAGCAAAATATTCTTTGGTTACAAGATGTGAGCTCACTTTCTTGCTAAAAGCAGTTATTTCTCATAGCTGTGGTGAACACAGGCTCAAGCCTTTCAGAAAATGCATGTGTATTCTTAATTATATAATGATAACAGGATAACAAGACTCTACTAAAACTTATAAGAATCTCATGAGGGTAGGTCCAGTGGTGTTTCATTTTGACAAAGCAATCCTGATGTATTAAGAGTGGGAACTTGTTGCATATGATGCAGGTCTTAGGAAGTGGTAAGAATTTCATTTGCTGCTTAATTCCCAACCAGAAATATTTGACAGTAATCTATCTTCACATATTGATAGATCAATGAGTTGGTCTCATATCAAGTAATAGTAAGACACCAAAGGAAAGCTACAGACTTGTGAAATAAGAAAAACAAAGAACTCAAATCTGGAAATACTATTAAAGTCACTTAGTCCAATACCCACATTTTAGAAAGTAAATGAATTTTTGTAGATTAAGTAGCTATCTCCATGACCATACTCATAAAAAACTGTGACCCCAAATCAGTATACCTGCTTTCCAGCTCTTGAGGGAAGGCTGCAATCAAAATGATCTCAGGTAAGGCATGTTCATAGGTACCACGCAGATGTGGTACCTAGAATGTGGTACCTTCTTCCAAGAAGAAGCCCGGGATGTTGAGTCCAGTGATGTGTTTTAGCAAGCTTCCAGGGAATCCTGGATCATATTTAGTTTTGAATATTCCTACTCTAGGAAAACAAAACAATGCTTGCCAATCCATCTTATAAAGTTTGTCAGACATTTTATTTGGATAAACTAGCTATAACGTAAAGCTGTTCTCAGTTTTTATTCTCTGTTTTTGTTGTTAGAAAAATAAGCACAACCAAGTGTTGCATCTTTGAGGGCAAATATATCGAAGTTAATTTTAAAGCAAGCATTCTATTTTATGTGTATCTACTCACTTTAAATTTGGCTCTTCTATTGCAACTTATATAAACTTGTTTAAGTCAGTTGTTATAACATTCTTATAAATTCCATCCCCCACCCATTGTATCCTATAGATAAATATAAAGCCAAGTTGTCTAGGTTATAAGAATTTGCCCAAGGTCAGTGAAGACTCAGGACCTAGGAGAACCTGTATTATAACATCATGTAACTCAGTGGTGTCGCAAATTTTCTGATCAAGGAGATTATGGGGCCACAAAGAACAGTGATCAGTGATATAGAATGAGCCTAAGGAGAGTCACATGGAGAGAAAACTTTTTCAGGCTTACACAGAGAACAAATTGGTTAAGCAATAACTGTGAATCATCCGCATGGCTGACACTGCCAAAGGATTTACAAACTGTGGTACAGAGTTTCAAGAAAAATCCTGAGGGAATTTGACTGACCTTATCAGATTCAAAAGTTGCATTTCTTGTTATATAATTGTTTCCTTATCTTGATCTTAAACATCCAGCAGAAAAGTATAAAAATGAGGTATAAAAAGTAAAGCTATATTAATATGCTTAGCTGTAAAAGGTTCAAGTCAACAACTTCTGACATTGCCAGTCCTATGGAAAACCAACTACTATTATGTACTACTGGACTATATTGGAATATTTTGCTGAATTCACACACTTACAATATTTAAATGACAATGGAAAACTAAATGAAAGAGAAAGTACAAATGAACAACCATTTTATATCTGTCTATTCAAAATAGTAGAGTCATACAGCTACTTTCTCTTATTTCAATGAACAGAAAGATTTGTTCTAAAAGTGTTTGTGGACAGGATATCATGTCTGCATCTTGTACTATGAATAACCACTAAAACAACAATATGCAATGTATTAATTGTTGAAACTGCCCTACTATTGGGTTTTGAAACTGTCTCATTAGTATTTGTTTCTCAATAAAATTATAAAAACATAAATAAAAATAAAATAGTGATGCATAAAAAAAGAGTTTGGGGCTGGGGAAATGACTCAATCGAATAAACGCTTCCTTGGCAAGCTCAAGGTGAATTCAATTCCCAGTTCTGCCAAAAAAAATTAATAAATACAATAAAATAAAAATGAAAATAAAAGAGTTTGCCCAGAATAATGTAAAAAATCCTTCCCTACTTAATTTCTCATCACTGAAGGCCTTTCATAGTGATACAGTTTTAGATTAAGCACTTGCACTAGGCTCCAACAGATCAGCACAAGTAAGAGTAGAGTTATTTACACTGGTTGCCAATGAATTAAACTGAACTTAGAAAAATTATACTTAGTTAACAAACAAGAGATTCATCATAGTTGCAGTTTGGTTTAACCCCATACATTAAAAAACCTGAAATAGCCTATTTGAATTAGTCTCCTTTTCCTTTTTTCTTGCTTAATGTTTGTTCTGTTTTATAGATGAAATAGATGCTACCTGATGCATGAATTCTCATTCAGACCTATTAGGTCATTCAATTCATTCTGTTAAATAATTTTTTTGGACAGTTCTTCAGGTGGGTTCTGGAAGCAGAAAATATTGAATTAGAATTCTAGTAATAACATTTATTGGATGTGTGACCTAGGTAGTTGCTTATTCTTTAAATATTTTAACATAAATAGATGTAAAAATAATGCAAATATTTTCTCCAGTATTTTATATACAGAATTTGGCTAAGTAGAATTGCATACGTGTTAACTGATTTACTATAGAAAGCTGAGAATTACCACTTTTTAAAACGTACCCTTCTTGTGACTGTACTATTTGCTATTGTCAAAGAAGGCTGTGGTACTTCTCCATTATACAATGATCCTTTTTCATGGGGTCTCTCAGTTATGTGTTTTCCAGTCAGCACACACGTCCCTCGATGATATGCTTCTATCCTCAAATTCTACTACATGGATTCATTTTCCCATCACAACTTGAAGAGCAAGTGGATTCAAAAAGGAAGAATTATTTTATTTTTTTATTGATACCTGAAACAAGCATTTAATTAGATTTTATTTGAAAACTAAAAATACTTAGTGGTTAATACCAGTACAGTATGTGAATAAAAATTATGATATTAAAAATAATATCTAAGGGGCCAGGGAGATGGCTCAGTGGAATAAGTGCTTCCCTGGCAAGCACAAGGGCCTGAGTTCAATCCCTAGGTCTGCAAAAAAAATAATAATAAATTATAAATTACAATTGGATGCAAGTGGTTCTCACCAACTATGTATTGCCAATAAATTCACAGTTCTTTAAGCATTCTAGGTAGAAATCATTAATCAGCAGACTACAGGTCTGTCTGCAGCCACGATGGAATCAGTGAACACAGCCAGCCTGGGTCTTCTGCTGTTACACTTCACCACCATTCAACATCAGCTTGTGGCAGATGCTAGTCAGAGACTGCTGGGTGCTGGGCTCGGTCCCTGTTGGTCACTGCTGCTTGTTGGCACTCGATCTTGTTGATCTTCACTAGCTACTGGTCCCTGGAGTTCTTCGGGACGAATACTCTCTGACTTTATTGCTCTTCTTTGAAGTGACTACTCTGCGTACACTAATCATGAATAGATTTATAGGGCCTCCTGAGCCCATAAATATAAGTCATGAGAAAATTTGCAAGATCACTAAAGTAAAGCTTTATTTTTAACAGCAGCACAGCAGGGCAGCACACCACAAGGAGCCCTTGAGTACTAACCTAAGAAATGTCAGGAGAATGTAGACCAGGGATTGGTCCAACTATAAGACTGTGATTGTTTCAAATTTAGACCTAATGTATGGTTCAAGTTTAGGCTTATGACTGGTTCAGTAAAGGGCTGTAGGATAACCACAGTTGCCATGTCAGCAATTCAGTACAAGGACAGGGAGACAAGGGTCATTTGATGGACAGTTGTTTGCTCTCGGAAGAAAGGACAGGTTGTAACTTGGAAATCTTTGAGGATAATAGCTCTTTTCATTGCAGATAATTAGAGTGTGGAGAGGTTGGAGATATTAAGAATGGGCCCAGATCCCTCTCTCTTTGTTTTTAGCCACAGTATGGTGATTGCCCTCTTCTTATCAAAGAGGTGGCACCCCTATCTGTAGGCACAGCAGTTGTAGAGGGGCAGCTCAGCACACAGAGAAGTTACACTCCTATTAGAATAGCTGGGAGAGACCTGCCACAACATAACCAGAGTAGGGGAGCCTGGGGATATAGCTTAGTGGTCTAAGTGCCTGCCTGGCACGCTCAGAGACTCAGGTTTGATTACCAGTACCACATGCCATGCTGACCCCTCACTGAGCCAGCCAGTCTAACTGGGCATGGTGAGGCACACCAATTATCCCAGCACTGGGGAGGCTGAGACAGAATGATCGCTATGACTCCAAGCTGCTTAGTGAGCCTCTGTACCAAATAAATACTTAAATAAAAGGCTAAAATAGCCGGCGTGGTGGTGCATGCCTGTAATCCCAGCACTAGGGAGGCTGAGGCAGGAGGATTGTTGTGAGTTCGAGACCAGCCTGAGCTACAAAGTGAGCTTAAGGCCAGCCTGAACTGCACAGTGAGACCCTGTCTCAAAAAGACAAAAAAAAAAAAAAAGGCTAAAATATATATAAATATATTTATATATATTGCCTTTTTGAGACAGGGTCTCACTATGCAGTTCAGGCTGGCCTTAAGCTCACTTTGCAGCTCAGGCTGGTCTCGAACTCACAACAATCCTCCTGCCTCAGCCTTCCGAGTGCTGGGATTACAGGCCTGTACCACCACACCCAGCAAGTTTAAAACATATTAATAAAATAATAAGTAAATAAATAACTGGGGGGGCACTGAGGCAACTTATCATAATTCATGGGGTGAATGGATAACGAAGGGCAGTGATGGCTGGGGCATGACAGTTCCTTGCCAAATCTCATCTGCCCCCGATCAGTAAAACAAAAGGTAATTCTAGCAATCTCTTATGGATTATGAATTACCTATATTTTTCTTAATTTTTTAACAACCTAAAAAGAAGATGGAGTTTATCCCATGAATGATTCAGTGAGCCTTTGATAATCAGTATAGTTTACTGACAAAAAAAGTCAAACACTATGGTCATTTCCCAAAATTCAGAAAACATGATGCAGCCCCAGGAGATGCTGAGGCATGCTGCTAGGCTCAGCAGGGAACTGACAGAGGGCAAGGACCATGGAGGAGGAGTTGAGGGCTCAGCCAGGAATTACACCCTAGCATGGATGTGACACGAGGTAATTTCTGTGAACTGGTCTGCACAAACAACGTCACACACATGGCCAAGAGGTGCTTGAAGAGAATTCCGGGGAACCAGTTTGTGCACAGATTTCCAGTGCATGATCTGCTTTGTTGAATAGCTGTAATGTTTGTTCCTATTGTTGAAAGTACAAGACCATTATTGACTGAAGTTTATCAATTTCTAAATTTCACTTGCTGGTATTAGTACTGATAATTGTACTACTGCAACTAGGATGCCATATCTCCCCTAATTACATCTTGTACCTGTGGTAACAATATCAGGAGATAGTTGGGTTATAACCATACCAAAGCCTTATACCAAAGGATAGAGTACAGTGACAAATGGGAACCAAAGAACAAATGGACTTAGTGGACATTTACAGAGTGCTCCACTCAACAATATCTGACTACACATTCTTTTCAAGTACACATGATCTGGTCTCTAAAATAGAACACATGCTAGTCCATAGATAATGCTTCAGTCATGCAAGAAGACAGATATTATCCCAGATAATAAATTATTTGACCACAGTGCAAGGAAACTGGAAATTAATTACAAAACATTGCATAAGGCCCTCACAAACACATGGAAATTAAGTAGCACCCTCCTCAGCATCCAGTGGATTACAGATGAATTGAGCAAAAAATTAAACAATATCTGCAAGCCAATGAAAAATCAAACACACCTTACCATAATTTGTGGGACGTAATGAGAGGAGTTCTCAGAGGCCAACTTAAAGTGAAGTCACACATTAGGAAAACAGGATGAGGGCAAACGAGTGACCTAATGCTGCATCTCAGGTTTCTATGAAAAGAAGAGTCCACCAAGCCTGATGCCCAAAGACCTGAGGAAGTTACTAAGATTAGAGGAGAAATTAATGTAATTGTGACAAACAAAACCATAAAAAGAATTAATGAATCAAAGGACTGGTTCTCTGAAAGATGAACTAACTATGATAATCTCCTAACCAGCCTCAAATGAGAAAAAAATTAAGGTTCATTGAAAGGAAGAGATAATTTTAATCATTTGAGCAGTCTTGCATACCTACATATGGTGATCTGAGCAAAAGATTTGATGAGAACAATATGTAGTATAATAACATTTGTTAATTTTCAAAAAAAAAAAAAAAAAAAAAGAAGGAAAGAAAAAAGCCTATGGAGAACAGCCTTTACAGGATAGATTTGTATTTTGAGAAAATATATTTTAAAATATTCCAAGGATTTCCAATAGAGCCGAGGGCTGTTTTTCAAGAACTTTGAGGAGCAAACTTGTCTCTGGAAGCAGCTACAGTAAATGCTCCTTCAGTCTGACACGTAGATGTATCATGTCAGTGAGTGCAGCAGAGAACGCGTTGGAGATGAGGCCTTGTGCTCTGGAAGAAGAGACCACATTAACTGTGAAGGAGGAGCTGGACTCAGAGTGGCTATGCCCTTCCTTACAATCTCACTATGTATCTCTGCCTGGCTTTGCACACTCTGTGTAGGTCAGTGTAGCCTCTGAATCACGCAGTCCTCCTGGCTCAGTCTCCATATGCTGACATTACAGGTGTGCACCACCACATCCACTGTAAATCCTAAACCTTTAAATTTAGTGTGCCTTGCCATTTAGCTATATGATGTTTGTTAAAATTTATAAAAAAAGAAGCATACCCTGGAGGAAACATAACTTCTTTAACAAATGGTTCTGGCACAATAGATGACTTACATGCAGAAGATTGAATCTAGACCTATGTATTTCACTATGTACTAAACTGAAATCTAAATGGATAAAGATCTAAATCTTAAAACAGAAACAATCTGCTGGAAGATAAAAGTCTCAGAAGTATAGGCATAAGCAAACACATTCTGAACAGAGTCCTACTTATACAAGAAACATCAAGAATAAACAGAAAAGGGCTGGAGAGACAGCTCAGCAGACTAAGCACCTGCTTAGGAAAGGGCAGGAACCAGGGTTCAATGCCCAGCATTATATGCCATCCCAGCCCATCCCCGGGTATGTTGAGCCAGTCACCGAATCTGGGAATGGTGATTAATACCTATAGTCCCAGCCTGCGGAGGCTGAAAACAGGGTGATTACTCTGAGTTCAAGCTGCAAATACATCTAATACATCTAACATGAAAAAAAAAAAAAAAAAAAAAAAAAAAAAAAAAAAAAAAAAAAAAAAAAAAAAAAAAAAAAAAAAAAAAAAAAAAAAAAAAAAAAGAACCAACAGAAAGAATCATATCAAATTAAAATGCTTCTGCGCAGCAAACAGAAAGAATACCAGGTCAGCCAAACAGCTCAATGGATTAAAGTGCCTCCAAGTAGGCACAAGGGCCAGGGGTTCAATGTCCAGTGTGCCATGCTTGCCCTGCCCCCGGGGCATGCTGAGATGGCAATTGAGACTGGGCATGGTGGCACATGCCTGTAATCCAAGTACTTGGGAGGCTGAAAATAGGTGGATCACTATGAGTCTGCTCTAGTAGTGAGACGCTGAAAACCCTGTGGACCCTTCCCTAAAATACAAAGTAATAAGAAGAAGAAGAAGAAGAGGAGGAGGAGGAAGAGGAGATTACGTATAGAATGAGGGAAAAATTTCCAGCTCTACAGAAGACTAATACCTAGAATATTTAAAGAATTTTTAAAAAATTAGACCATGTAAAGTAAAGCACCAAGTCAAAAACTGACATCAACGGCCTCTTCTGAAAAGAAATAAATGAGAAAATGTTCAACATCTCTGGTCCTTAAGAAATGTAGATTAGAGCAATGTTAATATTCCATCTTACTATAGAAAGAATGGCCATCATCCACAAATCAAACTCTACTAATGAGTATATGGGGAGAAAAAAAAATGTCCTTGTACATTTTTGGTGTGAATATAAATTAGCTCCTTTATGGGAAAGTCTTCAGAACAGTAAAATTACTACTAGAAATTTCATTCTAGCTATTCCATTTCAAGAAAGGGTTAAAGGCAACTTATAACAGTGATACATGGGTATCCATATTTATAGCAGTATAACTCATACTTAAGCTTTGAAAGCCATCTATATGTCTGTTAAGAGAGGAAAGGGTAATGACAATGGGTATTTATACACAGTGTACTACTACTTTATACTATGAAGAAGTCATTTGTAGGACTTGAGTCATTTGTAGGATAAAGGATCACAACTGAGACTGTAATGTTGAGTGAAATAAACAAGACTCAGGAAGTTAAATATCACATAGCTTCTCTTACATGAGAAAAGAAAAAGAAATAAAATATTAGGCAACAAGAACTAGAAAGATGGAACTTTTGCAGGTGAGAAGAGGACTAAGAGATGGAAAGGGCATGGAGGGAGGGGCTGAAAACACATAGAGATGGGTTATGTATCAATACCAATTTACAATGAGCAATGTGATGTCCTGAAAAGATAGTCTATTAAAAAAATAATTGTAAAGGTATAGCAATGAGAAGAAACCACTTCCACCTAACAAAAGGCATTTAAAAGTGAACAAGTTCACTATAGTCAATATCCTGTTTTCAGATGTAAGGCTAAATGATTTCACCAGTGATGAATAGCAGACTGATATTTATTCTTTTTTTCTGGTATTTATTCTCATCACTTCTAGTAAGCAACACACTAATTGGTACAGGCCAAGGCAATAAAATAAGAGAAAAAGAGATCTATTTTTAACTTCACAACAATATGATCGTTGGAATAGCACATATTTGATCCACCAGGATATCAGGAACAATTTTAGGGCAGGCCTAGGAAACAAGGTCAGTGCACAGAACTTAACTACATTTCTCCATGCTGGTGACAAAAAGTCCACGTATTTTTAGGAATAATATTTAAACAGAATTTATCCTGGACCTTTATAATTGATGTAAGGACCATGCAATGGGGCTTTATAGCAGGAGAAAGATTGAGTGCAAAGGCAGATACAACAATGAAAAGTAGGAATTTGTAGAATTAGGAGAGGAATCCATGGATAAAAATTTGGTAAGAAGAAATAGCAGATCTTAAGGGGAATCCCAATTAACCTTCTTAACAGCTTCCAACAGTGCTGGCAAATACAGTCCTGAGCCAGAGTAAAATCAGGCATGACCTGTGAGTTGATGAGAAAGGAAAACTGAATCAGGCATCAGAGGTCATCAGACACTGAGATAAAAGATTCTGATTTATGTCATATATTGTCTCAGGTTATATGCATTTACCTGTAAAATGGTTCCATTTATCCTTATTTAGGGCTGCATAGTACTCCATTATATATTGTAAAACCACATCATTTTTATTCACTGATGGGCATCTGGGCTGTTTCCAAGATTTAATTATGACAAATTGTGCTTCTATAAGCAAAGGTTTATATATCACTGTGGTAGATTTTTTTAATTCTTCTGGGAAGATACCCAGAAAGGAAATAGCTAATTAAAATCAGATTTCTAATTCTAGAATTTGAGGAGTCTCTACATGATTTCTACAGAGGCTGCACCAGTTTATGCTGCCTTTAATAGTGGAGAAGGATTTCTTTTTCTCTACAAACTCTAGTATTTCCTATCAGTTAATTTTTTTTTTTTTTTATGATACCCATTCTTTCAAGGGAGAGTTAGAATCTCAGTGCTGTTTTAATTTGCAGCTCTCAAATGAGCAATGATGGGGAATATTTTTTTTCATGTATTTATTTTCCATTTGTATTTCTTCATCTGAGAAATATATATTCATCTCAGATGCCCATTTTTTGATTGGGTCATTGAATTTGGGGGCTGATTTTTAAAAAAATTCTTTACGTGTCTGTTGTCTGAGAGATAATTGACTATAATTTTTTCAACTCTGTAGATTGTCTATTCATTCTATTGTTTTCTTTGTGTGAAAACATTTTTAAGTAGGTGAGATTCTATTTGTTAATTCTTTGTAATATTTCCCTTATAGGTTTGATTGGTGAATCCACTGCCTGTACATATTTTTTGAGAATTCTACCTATTTTCCCTTTAGCAATTTTGGTGATTGTATTGTAATATCTAGATTTTTGCTCCACCTTGACTTTAGTTTAGACACAGGTCTAGTTTTAATCTTTCATGTGTGGAAAGATAGTTTTTCCAGCACCACTTATTAATGACACTTTTTCTTCTAGTGTATATTCTCCGCTCCTTTGTCAAAAATAAGGTGGCTCGATCTTCTTGTTTGGGGTTGGATCTTCTATTCTGTTCCACTGATGTTCTCATCTGTATTTTTCCCAGTAGCAGGTTGTTTTTAATCACAGTAGCTGTGAGGTCATTTTAGGTCCGAAATTGTGATATCCCCTTACTTGCCTTCGTTGCCCAGAATTGCTTGTAGATTTCTTCTGGTTCCAAATAAATTTTAGGAATATTTTCTTGAGATCTGGAAAGAAATTGTTCAAAATCAAAGGCAAACTACAGTTGGGTAAAAAGTACAGTAAATAGGGAAAATGAAAAAAAAATATTTTCATACAAGTAGTGATGATAATTATACAGATAGTTTCTCTAAAAGAAAGTTTTATGCTAATATTGTTTGGACATGATTTCATGGCATATCTTGTACTCTGAAAAGCTGCTATGAAGACAAGAAGATTTTAATTAAACTAATTCAGCAGGATTCCTCACAGATTCACACAATTCAGAGACACAGAAGCTCAGCAGACATGAAGGTCTGGCAATGAGAATTCAGGGGACTCAAGCAGAGATCAGACAAAGAGATAATCTGTATTCCTAGGAACAAAACCTCGAAGTTCTAATTTGAATATATCTGTTATGGGCCTGGGAGATAGCTCAGTAGAATAAGAACCTGCCTGGCAAGTGCAGGGTTCTGAGTACAATTCTCAGCATCACAAAATAATAAATTTTAAAAAATCACATAAATTGTGAGCTACACAGAGTCCAAGGTTTATAAGTCTCAATATTAGAGGCGGACCATTTGCACAGATTCCTTGTACTTAGTATCAAATTTTCACTGAAACTTTGTATTTTTTTGTAACAAATAACACTGATTATAAAACTTGTGAAAGAAAATAAAATCAAATAGCTAATGGTACAGAAAGTAAGACATACGCTTCCGTATTATAAAGCTATTTGTATAAATTTATAAGACAATTAATATAAAACATTGTAAGCAATAGTATGAAAATATGCTAAGGGAATTCAAAAGAGAAATGATCATCTTTTCAACAAAAGGATGCTACATCAAAATAAACATAAAAGTTTCTCATTTCTAGTTCATGTTCTGTGCAAAAAATCAACTCAACATGAGTCCTAGATAATGCATGGAGGACAAAAACAAGTCTAAATCTTGAATATTAAAGCATAACAGACAGAGATATATGTTGGTTCCTTTCCATAGAGCTTTTGTCCTCCATGCACTTTATTTTTTCATAATTTCATCCTAGATTTATTACAACTGTCCTGTAGGCACAATGATAGAACTATTACATAAACACCTTGAATCCATGTATATATTCTTAAATAGAGGAGGAATTCAAACAAAAATACAGGAGAAAAGCACCAAGAAGCAGTCATGTTACTGAGCTCCATGTTATAGACAAGGCAATATTCCTGCACATTAGCTTGTTGATAATTTTTATACATCTTTATATGCTACAAAATAAAAATAACCAAAACTCACAGTGAATAGTTCTTATACTTTTTCACAGTATGTGAACGCTATACACACTTTTGTTTTAATAAAAATAAATTTTTAATAAACTCCTTGCCCTTAAGTTTATAGTTTATAATAATCTATGATTAATACACCAAAATTACCTTGTTATGCTATCATCTACAAATAGATTGGTCAGATTAGCTCCTGGACAATCAGAGTTGCTTCTATCTCCATTAGTACAAGGTCTGACAGCAGTCTCCTAGATACCTTCATCTCTTGCTTAGAATGTAGCAACTTACCATCATTTCTTGGAATTGGAATCCTACCAGAAAGTAAACTAACAAAAAAGTGAAACAAAAGCCTAGAACAGTTACAAGAGGCTTTTTACGTCTGTTATCTTTTGCTGTTAGCCTGTGATTACCCAGCAGCCAACCTCGCACTTGGTTTTACTCCAGCCCCTGTGGCACTGAACTTTGGGCTTTATAGAACAGTTAGCAGCACCAAGAGTGGGTCAAGCACACCTGAATAAGAAGCAGCCGTGCTCTGAGATGAAGTGATGCCATTATAGAACCAAACTGTAGCAGGCATTGCTGTGTCTCTTCCCAGAGTTACAGTCATAAATACCCTATAACAATAAAGGGAGAATGGTGCTCTTCAAAGTTACATCCCTGTGAATTTCAGAATTAAAAATAATTTCTTTGGTTCACTTGCCTAATTTCCCTGTTTGCGCTACTACAGCACCCCATACCTTAGACACCCCAGTGTTGTGAACTAAGGCGTTGCTATGTGTCTGTTTTCAGCCATACCAAGCCATGATCCTCCATTGTGCCCAGCGACTGGACAAGAATTTGTTTCTCTACATGTCTCATTTTCAAGTAGTTAATTGCCATATTTTGAAAGTCTCCCATGTTTTCTTTTGCACTGCTGAAACTGCTGTCAACTCTACTTATTGCCTTTATCTCCAATTCTAATTTTTTTTTGTTTTTCAAAAGTTTGTTTTCAGTATTTAATAATTCGCATATGTATCATTTTCTAAATTCTATCTTTAATCTTTATTGACATTATCTCAATATATGTATTTTCTTCAGATATTTCTTTTTTCCCACTTTTTATTAGTATGCTTTTGAGACACATTTTGAATTTCCACATGCTGAGGAAAAAGTACACATGCAAATCATCCTTGGTGCTTCTTATTTCTACCTCCCCCCTCCTCCTTTCTACTCTCCCATCCCTGTAGCCTCTTTATCTTCACAAAATCTGTTTTGCATCATCTTTTATTTTAGAGAAACTATGCAATACTTAACCTTCTATGTACAATGTATTTCTCTAATCATTATAATCTTGGAAAGCATCCATTTTCCTTCCACTTGACTTAAAATTTTTAAGAAACACTATTTCAAAGTATTGGTCTATGAATTCCACAGTTTATTTATTTACCTTTAATAATAGGTCAAATTTTCTTATAAAGTGACTTAACTTTTTGGAAACAGTTTGACTTTTCAAAGACTGCTTTAACCTCTACAAAATAGGTCACAAAGAGGTTTTAGATTAGAATTATTGCTAATCTGTCTGAATATACACACAAAGTATCTACCCTGCACACCACAGTTCATGAGCTTTTAGACTTTAAACATTGGAAACATGGACTATTTCCTTCCATGTTGAATTTCAGTAATTACCACCACTCATCAGGGCCCCCTGCAGCAGCCTTGAATATCCTGCAAGTTGTTACAGTGCATGCAAAAAGAAAGAGCAAGAGACAGAAGGGGATGAAATGGGTATCTGGTATAACCAGTAAGAATAAATGTTTTGATTCTCTAAACAGGTTTTCGGGATCAATAAGCCACAAAGGAGGAAGACCCTAGATCTTTATTGCTCACATTCACACTGAGGAGAATGATGAGGAACTTACTGTGGTAGGTAAGTGGCTAGGCAGCAAGGTACATAAAAGGAAGCGTCCTTCAAGCATGAGACAAAGGCCAATAAGGACATTGGAGTTTCTCCAGGTGAAACTTTCTACTAGTGTTACTACATTGCTCTAAAGAACTTTGTCCTCCCAAGCAGGTCTTATCTTGCCCTATGAACCCACAGAGTCACGGTCCATAAGGCTTGAGCTGTGAACAGAAGAAAGCGGTGTATTTCTTCCTTCCACAGGAGTTTCCAATTTCCAATCTGACTCAAAGGGCAGGACCAGGATGGCCACAGACATCTGTAGACTCAATTTATAATCTTTGGTCTCCAACATTTCTCCTGCGAAAATGGACTCAAAATGGATCAATAATGTACATCTAAGCTATACCAGTATAAAATCTTAGAGGAAAATATGGCAATAAAATCCTCACAATGAAGTTGGCAATAGATTTTTATATATTACTATGAAAATATGAGCAGACAAAGAAAAGAACAATTTTATTTCTTTAACATTGAAATTTTGTGCGTGAAAGGACATTAGCAAAATAGTAAAAACATAGCCTTCAAAAACTAAGAACACTTGCAAATCATGTATTCATGAGTCTGCTATTCAATGCATTTTTAAAAGGGAAGAAGAAAAAGAAGTCTTAAAATTCAAAAACGGAAAAGACTAAGTAACCAAAGACGGTCAAAATTCTCTAAGAAACATTTCACAAAGAAATTATATGAATAGACAAAAGCACATTAAAAATATTTAACATTAGTAGTTAAAGTAGTTAAAGTAGTAGTAAGAGAAATGTAAATTAAAATCATAAGAAAAATAACCACACACCCTTAGGACAGTTGTTGAAAAAGAATGATGGAAACAAGTGCTAACAAGATTATGAAAAAATTGAAACTCTTGTAGATTCCTGGTGAGAATGTGTAACGTTTCAAATACTGTGAGAATCAATTTGCTGCCACCTGAGTATGTAAAACAGACTTGCCACAAGACACAACAATTCTACTCTTAACTATACTGACAAGCACTGAAAATGTAATTAAAACAAGCATGTACAGACACACATTCACAACAGCAATGAGTGGAAACATTGTAACTATATACACAAGAACAGATAAACAACTTAATATTAATATACAATGAAATACTTAATTATAAAGAAGAATAAGCATTGCTACATGCTGTAGTGTGGGCGGCTGTCAAAAACATTGTAGTAATGAAAAGAAACAAGACACTTTCAAAAGGCCACATCTTAATGATTCAATTTAAATGGTATATGCAAAATAGAAAAATGTATACAGCAAGGAATATGTTAGTAGTTAGCAGGGACTGGAGAAAGAGACCAGGTAGAACAAGAGAAAGTAATTAATGCAAGGTGTTCTTTAAAACTTTTTGGAACTAGATGGAGTGGTGACTTTGGAACATTGTGAAGGTAGGAAATAGCACAGAATAGTTTGCTACAAAATTATTAAATCTGTGTTTTGTAAATTGCACCTCAATGACAACTATGACAATTAATTATTCCTTCTAAATTTTAGAGTGATTTTTCCCCACCCTTAGTAACCTCAAATGTATGCTCTAATCAATACTCAGCTAAAGAGTAAAGGGAGAACCTCTACTGTTCTCTCTTCTGCTATAACCTCTACCTGCCGTGACCTTCTAGACTCTGCCCCTGTCCCTTAAACGGGAGAATCCTGACCTACTTTCAAACCTGATGCCTAGGTTTTGATCTGAATATAATGAACTTGAAAATCATTAACTCTCCTCTGTTTCCGCTATCATTTTTGCTTTTAATTTTTTCAGATACACATTCTCCCTATGCAGTTGCAACTCATAGTGATCTTCCTGCCTCAGCCTCTCCAGCATTGAGATTACAGGCATGCATCACTGCACCCAGTATCAGGGCCAGCATGGCACACCCAGGGTTCCGGGTTGGCATAGCATGTGGTGCCTGGGATCAAACTTGGGTCCTTGCACTTTCCAGGCAGGCAGTTAGACTCCGAAACTGTCTCCTCAGCCTTCAGGCATCATTTTGTTGCATTTTTTAAAACCAGGTCTGAAAACTCTTCCTTTTGAATGTTGTCCACATTTGGGGTATGTTGTGATGGTAATGAAATTAGGTATCTCTTGTCCTCTTATAGTGAGAAGAGAGTTGTCATTTCCCTTTTAATGAGTTGTTTCTCAATGTATATTTTACATATCTGGTTTGAATATCTATATGTGTATTTATAGTCATATATGCCCACACACAGGCAAAGATATATTTCTCTTTATAAGATTTCAGCAAACCACCTAAATGTAAGAAAAACTAATTTGCCCCTTCTTGAAGCATGTATGCATAACCCCTATGACATGTCACATTATGTTTTATTTATTGCTATCAACAGAAAGTTTCAGCACTTACAATGTTGTTATGTCAAGGAACACCACTGTGTGAAGTTATTCTTAGAGGTCAAAGTGTGCGCTCGAATTGCATTCAACAGCAAGAGTGGAAGAAATTAACAAGTACATCTATTCATGTAAAACTTTAATGACACTTAGCCTTAATCCTAATGGGTAGAAAGTGTCCGTAAGCTCTTTGGTAGTCTGGGCAAAGTGGATTGCTAAGAATGAAATGCTTAAAATAAGTTCTTGAATAGGAATAGACAATGACAGCAAAGAAAATATAAATGTTAGGATAAAGAATATCAGTTTTAAAATGTTTGCTGCAATAGCATTCAATTTACATTGATTTTGCAGTGTGTACTGGACACACAGAGTCATGCATCTTTGGTTAAAGGGCAAGACAAACCCATATTTATTCTACCTGTTTTCTGTTAAGCCATTCCTTTTATGTAATTTATTTTAAAGGACTTCTTTGAAGACGAAGAATGACATATCCTCCCACAAGCACCTTTTGTGCTTGTATTATTCTACTTCTCAAAATATTTGCTTAGTAGACTGCCCTCACTTTTCTATGGTCATAGGAAAATTCATAGGAGTAGTATTTATCGAGTAACCAGTTTCAAAGCAGCATGTCCATTGTTACCTTTTAATAGTTTGTCCCTTCCATGGTGTCACCTTTCTATCACTACCTCACCGTGATAAGGGAAAAAACTCACACCTGTGCAGGAGACTGATGTGAATCATTCTGTAATCATCCTGCAGTCTTTCACACCACTGTGGCTTTGAAACTTCTGTGCCACCAACTAGAAGATATTTTACCCTTTCTTCTTTCCAATTAAATTTGTATATCTTCCAAGATCTGTTGCCAGGTTCATCTTTTAACAGATGCTTTTCACTCTATTTAGTGAAGTTTTCTTAGGACTTTCTCTTCGCTGGGACAAAATATTTGATACCCACAACTTAAAGGAGAAGAAATGATATATTTTGGCTCATAGTTTGGAGAGGCTCCATTGCATTCTATAGTCATCTGGCTTGAAGGCAGGAAAGTATGGGAGAGGGACATGACAGAGGAATTTGCTTATGGCCTGGCAGTGCAAAGAGGAGGCTGCTCAAGAGAGGGAGGAGAGATAGATTGATACCCTTCCAGCCTGTCCACAATTACCTGGCTCGTTCAGGCCTCATCTCCTAATATCACATATGCATGCTCCCATCATTAGCCCTCTGAGAGTGTCAGGCTTTGGGGGAAGATCTATATATAAACCATAAGAAGCTATGACAGCCTGAAGACAAGTAATTGAGCTGAGCTACAGTATACCTGAGATGTAAGCCAGAGTATTTAAAGTTGCATGTTTTTTTTTTCTATACTCCATATTCTGTCTGCCTTCACATCAACACCATGCTGTTTTGATTATTGCTCCAGTTCTACAATATAACACGGTAGTCTACTACTTTCTGATTTGTTATTTTCATTAAAGGTTGCTTAGATTATTTAGGGTATTTTATGCATCTGTACAAAATGATGCATTGTTTTAAACAGTACTGGAAGAATACCATTTGTATGCTAACACAGACTGCACTAAACTTGTAAATTAATTTAGACTATAAGAATATTTTAATAATAGGAATCTCCCAGTCCAAGGACTATGCAGATTATCCAGTTTGTGTCTGTGTGTTTTCTTTCATTTCTCCCTTGCATGTTTAATAATCTTTCATTGTTAATAGTTTTTTTTATCCAACGAAGGCTCCGTTTATTAAATCAAATGTGGTTGCAATGTAACTTTAGAAAGTCAAAGGTGCTGGGAAAGTAAGCCTGCTAGATGTGGAGCAGCAGCGCAGGAAGGTTGCTGCGACCTTCAGGCCAGAGGGCGCTCAAGGTGACCTGCCAGAGCTGCTGTCTTGGGGGGCCTGAGCAAACCTCAGCATGAGATCAGGTCATGCTCTCTGTCTGGAGCGCAGGACTGTGTTCTTGTACTAACTAGTGTTTAGACAAGATATCATGTCTGCATCCTGTCCTAAGAATAAGTACTACAAAGACAACAATATGTAATGTATTAATTATTGTAACTGTCCTAGTAATCTGTTTTGAAACTGTCTCATTGTTATTTCTTTCTCAATAAAAAAAAATATTTAAAAATAATAATTTTTGTCTTTGTTCCTTAAGTTTATTTTTAGGTTTTGGGTCCTTTTTAATGGGCTATTATGAATAACAATTTCTTGATTTATATTTTAGCTAATTTGGTAATAGGATTAAGCAAGTAGTTACTTTTTATAATTTGATTTTGAATCCTGAACCTGATGAATTCATTCATTAGTTCTAATACTTTCTAGGGGTTCTCTCTGAGGATTTTTATTCTGTTATCTGAAGACAGGGACAGGTTAATTTTTTTTCTTTTTCCAGTTAACACTTTATTCTTTTGTCTGATTATCTATCTATCTATCTATCTATCTATCTATCTATCTATCTATCTATCTATCTATCTACCTGTCTCTCTGTCTATTGTATATTGATTACTCTTGTGTGATGCTTCATGTACAACTTCAAAGTATAGCTGAATAAGGTTAATCACAATGAGCATATTTTTTGTTGTTCTAAATCGTACAGAAAATGCCAACTTTTCCACACTCAGTATCTGAGCTCAAGGTTGCATATGAATTTGATTGTGTTGACGGCACGCCCTCTGTACATAATTTGTCCCACATTTTTAACACAGTGATAGTTAAGTCAATCAAATCATTTTTCTCCATTCACTGATATGATCACATCAGTTTTACTTTGATTTAATTGATATCATGTGTCAGGTCTGTTTCTCTGTGTATAGTGAACAACTATTGAATTCCTAGGTGGAACCTCTTTCAATCGCATGAATTTTTTAATGAGTGATTGAATTCTTTTTTTTCTAGTGCTTGATCAGCATTTCTACATCTGTGTTAGTCAAGGACGTTTGTCTATAGTTGTCCTTGTTGGGTTCTTTGTCACTGGAATAATGCTGACCTCATAGAAAAAAACTTCCAAAGAACTTGTTTTTTTTCTTTAAATAATTTTAAAAATTAGTTTATGTTATTTTTTCCTAAAACATTTGATAGAACTCAGCCTTGAGGTCATCTAGTTCTGGACTTTTCTTGGATGAGAGACTTATTCTTGCAGATTCATTGGCATCATTTGTGATTCACGTAGGATTTCTATTTCTTTTATGTCTCAGTCCTGTGAATGTTTTCTGCTTCTGAACGCTGAATATCAGCCACGGATGGAGTAAGAGTGATAGACAGAAGGGAAAAGCTTTTTCAATGACTTTATTTTTTATTTTTATTTTATTTTTAATTTATTGAAGTACAAATATCAATGAGACAATTTTAAGATACCTTGACAAGATGGATTTGATAAATTAATACATTGAAAACTGTTTTCATAATGTTTTGGTACCATAGAAGGTACATACATGATATTATACTTACAGACATTATCATACCGTATGTCTCTTTATCAGTAATTAAGAGAGTAGCTATTTGCCTATCTTATTTTTTATACCTGAATTACATCAAAGATTCAATAATTAATACTTTCTACCTTGTTATTTTCCTTTGGTTGTCCATAGTATTAGAAGCCAACATAATATCCTGTCCAACCACCAAGAGTGCAAATCTTGCCTCTCATAGAATTATGTAGAAACATGGCATTATCTATCCCAACTGTACTGTCCAGACACACACATCATGATTCTTAATTGCTATACCTCTTCTTTGTCTACACTTGTCAAAGATGGGCATTCCATTGTCATTCAAATAATTTAGGTGCCTGAGCTCGACGACACAATCCAACACAGTTCAGCATTACACAACAATAGTGAGTTATCTGAAGAAGTTGTCGACCATAGCCATGTACAGCTCAACTTGTTATTATGGCCCTGCAGTGCATACTTCATTTTTATACTTTTCTGCTGGATGGTTAAGACCTAGATAGA
>PVKA01014535.1:23478-52269 GCA_004027165.1 Ctenomys sociabilis
AAAAAAAAAAAAAAAAAAAAAAAAAAAAAAAAAAAAAAAAAAAAAAAAAAAAAAAAAAAAAAAAAAAAAAAAAAAAAAAAAAAGACCTAGATAGAGCAAGACCAATATACCAACACATATATTTTATGTTTCTTATGAGGTCAGTGTAGTCCCCGCAGGGTTTATCTTGTAATTCTGTACCTTATTCTGTAGATCCTTTGTCTGTGTCATCCATGTGGATGAGTCATGGTCAATGCTTGACCAATTTGCTCTCTGTGAGAGCCTGAGAGAAAGTTTTCTCTTCATGTGACTCTCTCCAGGCACACTTTATAAATTCTCACGGGAAGCACTTGAAAGAATCAACAACTGGGTTCAACTCTTCTTCAGGAGCTTCTACATGTCAAAAAAAATTGTCAAGACAACACACAAATTTTGAAAAAATCCTAATTAATAAGCAATTAGACAGAGGTCTGCTGTCTACAATATATAAAGAACTAAGATCCAATAGGGCCCTCAAATTTAAAGACCCAATTCAAAAATGGGTATCTGAGATGAATACATACTTCTCAGAGGATGAAATTAAAGAAGCGAATAAGTATATAAAAAAATGCTCCACATCCCAAGTCATCCATGTAATGCAAATAAAAACAACACTGAGATACCATCTCAGTCCAGAAAGAATGGCTATCATAAGGAAATCAACCAACAACAAATGTTGGAGAGGTTATGGGGAAAAGAGAACATTTCTCCACTGCTGGTGGGAATGTAGACTGGTACAACCATTGTGGAGATCAGTGTGGAGACTCCTCAAAATAGTAGGACTAGAAATCCCATTCAAGCCAGCTATTCCCCTACTGGGAATTTCCCAGAGGAACTGCAAACATTGTATCCTAGTGACTTATGTGTACCTATGTTTATAGCAGCACAATTTGTGATAGCAAAATCTTGGAAACAACCAAGATGTCCATCACATGAAGAATAGTTGAAAAAGATGTGTTATTTCTATATAATGGAGTATTACTCAGCTATTAAGTTTGAAGGATTTATACTGAAGTGGATGCCACTTGAGCATATACTCATAAGTGAAATAAACCAGAAAAACATGTGTAAATATCATATAGTGTCCCTAGTATAAGAAGTGAAAAGCAGAAATACAAATGGAAATGCACAACAACTAAAAAAATTGAGTCCGATAAGGCAAAGTGAATGGCATATGCTGCAAGATACTAATCAGATTTTCTTCTGGATGATTAACAACCTAGCTCACAGATCAAAATTGGAGAAATGGAAGAGCTACAAAACCAGCCATCATTTTGGCCCTAGCATTTCAATGTCAGCAAAGACTCAGGACATAGGAGAACCTTTAGTGCAACATCATGAAACTCAGCTGAGCTTCCAATTTTCTCAACAAGGAGATTATGGAGCCATAGAGGAAAGAGATCGAATTTCTATAGTGCTCAATGACTTTAAATTAACAAGTAGATTGCCATAAGTTGTTGGATGTGCTACTGGTATGAGGTTAACTATAAACAACAGTAGTGTGCTGCATATCTCAAATACTCTGAGGAAAGGATTTCGACTCAAATTTTACTTAGTGCATACATATAACATTAAGTGGTAACTCATTCATTAGTGCAATTTTATACTTTATGTATCAGTTTAACTATTTAGTAAAATATTCGAAGTACTCAATGTAAATATGATATAGAAGCATTAATAACAGAAACAAAGCTATGATTATTATAAGGAGATTTAATTGTACACTATCTACCTCTCAGTACAATTAAACCCTTTCTCAAAAACTTGCTTTTGTGCAAAGCGTGAAAAATCTTGTATTTACTGAAAAATAAATACATATAACAAAAGACATATGACCAAGTTATCAGTTAAATAATGTAAAGGAGACCTAGGAATGATCTCAACACTGAATGTTAAAAGAAAATAATTTAAAAATATTATTTTTAATGTTTATACAAAGGGCATAATTTCACTAGGAAACTAAATAATATTCTGAACATTTTAGAATTGAAAATTAGCATAATTTCAAATACAGGTTTGTAAATAAAGAACACAAAATACTCATATTATTCACATTAGGGAACTTAAAATTGATGAAAAATCAGATACAGACACACAGATAAAACTTTTTAAGATGCTGATAATACCACAATATAAATTAGTTTTGGAAATGGTATTAGGATTGCAAATATTACTATTATAATCAGCTTCCTGGCGAACTTTGATCAATAACTACTAAAACTAAACATGTGAGTTTACCAGCATTTATGGAGTCTATTTTTATTTTCTGTAACTTACATCATGAGTGTTAACGTCAAAAGTATTCATAAAACTCCTTACTGGCAACAGTGTAGTTGTTTATCCATGGTAGAATGGACAAATTTTGTTATTAATGCACCAATAAATAATGAGGAAATTTGTTATTCACAACATCTTTGATAAATTATGATGAACACAATGTTTAGTAAAGGAATAAAATGAAAAGCATTGCTCACCACATAAGCTGCAATAGAAGTCATTTCTTCAGTATGGAAATGTACTGGGCAGATATGAAGGGAAAGCGTCTGCTATATTAATTTTGTTCTTTAATTTAGGTGTTTATTACAAATGTTTATGTAATAAAAATGTATCCACATTATTTTATTATATATATTTTTTTCTTGGTTCAAAAATTAAAATGAGATTTATCAAAGAAAAGAATGACCTCTGAACTTTTAAGTGGCAGGAGCCACAAAAGAGTAAGCCATCAATTTGGGGTATACTAAAACTAATTTTAAATTTTAAAATGACACTATAATTTACTTTCTCTCAACTAAAATTATCTGAAGAAAAGGATTTTCTTGCTTGAGGAAAAGGATTTCCTTTGCTTGAGGAATAGGCTGCTAGAATCTTACAAAGTCTCTTCCAGGAGAGAAAAATATTTTTATATCTGGGAAATCCAGTATTTATTTGAGATGAAAGAGCAATTAACGGTATAACAATGAAATTTCAGACCACGGAGACAGCTCAGCGGATTAAGCGCCTTCTTAAGCAAGCACAGGGAGCTGTGTTCAATCCCCAGCAACCACATGTGGCCCCAGCCTCACCCCTGGGCATGCTGAGCCTGAGTCCAAGTGTTTGTACGGTGGCTCATGCCTGTAATCCCAGCATTGGGGAGGCTGAAAACAGGAGGATCACTATGAGTCTGAGTTGCACAGTCAGACCCTGTACCAAGTACATAACAAAAATAAATAAATAAAAAGAAGAAATACATAAAATTTAAGAAATGAAATGTTTCATTCCAGTGGTGTTAAATAAGGAACAGAAATAATATACACAAATGTAGGACTCTGGCTGGACTTTTCAAGTAGAAACTTTTGAAGCTTTTTCCTTTTTCATTATAGATCATTTCTGTCCTGAGTCAGTAGCCAACCAATTAGTTCCCTAAATCTCTGATGGCAAACCATTTAGGGCTTTTATTGATACCAACTTTCCACTGTGGCAGGCCTGCCACAGGATTGCCCCCACTGTCCTACATCAGTAACAAAAACAGTACAGACACCTTAACAAATCATTTTGGAAGCATTATACTCTAAACATGTGTGCAGAAAAGCATTCTTAAAGTGTACAGCTTCAAATGATGTTTATTTGAAAGTTCAGTGAGCATCTTGTCCTATCTCCTTACTTTTTGCTTTTGAAAATTTACATGATACAGGGGAGCCAAGTGGCTGAAGTTCACACAACATTTCTTGTTAAAATCAGCATCCAGCTGATATTTTTAAGGGAAAGTTATTTAAAGATACCTGGAGATCTTTAATACAGATCTAACAACATGGAAAATTTTGCTTAAATGTTTTGATTGTGATGGGAAAAGGGAATGATTCTTGAAGTAACTCTGGCACTTTGCTGACATTTGTGCTTCTTGGACTAGGAATTTGACACCTATGATAAGTCTGAAAGCAAGCTACTTGACTGAAAGTTTGGCTCATGTGCTGTTTCAGAAAAGAAAAAATGGCATTACATTTCTAGCAGGTAACTCATGTTGTACCACAGCTTATCCTACCCATCTTTTTTTTTCACATTTATCATCAAATGCTACTAATTTTCTTATTTATTTAAAAAGAAAGGTTTGTCTTAATATAGTCTGGGCAATAAAATGCCTATATCTTACACTCTGAGTAACTAATTTATAGACAACAATATGCAATGTATTAGACATTGTTATTCTCCTAGTATCCTGTTTCAAAATTTTATTCTTTTCTGTTTAAGATAAAATTCAAAACAAGAGGAGAAAAAGAAGTATCATATGAAGACTCATTATGAAGTAGTAGGCTATGCACTTGTGTATTTGGGAGAGCTGCAGTGGGAACTGTCAGCCTCGAGATCTGCGCTTTGATAATTCTGTCCATTTTCTTTTTCTGCGGCCTCTATCAGGAGTACTATATGAGCATCTGTTAACTTGGTTGGAAGTGTCTGCCTATGGGGTGAATCTGCACATTAATTTAATATTTGATTATCTTGGCATGCCCCAACTCATTGCTCCTTATCCACAGATTTTACATGACATGCTGCATTGGTCTTGCCCATAATGGTTCCTGTTATGAAATTTAATAGGTCGCTGAGTATGAATCAATCTAGGTAAGCTTTGTATTTCATTATTTCTTATTTTCTTCTATGCATCAAAATTCTTAATGCCTATGCTATAAGTTGTATGGCTGTGCTCAGTTCCAAAGTGCTGAACAAGAAAGAAACCTCAGTCCTAATATGGGGCTAAAAAAGCAGTAACACAAAAGCAGGACACATATCTATGACTTCAGTGTTCACATGGAAATCAGCAGTAAAGTCAGTCTAGCACAGAAGCTGAAGCAGTTGATGGAAAAGATAGCGGCTTCTCCTAAAAGAAAATTCTGAACCCTTAAGGATGAAATAATTTGCACATGCCTACCTAGTATAGAAGCAGCAGAATTGTCTTTCACGTCACTCCCTTACTCCAAATTCCATCCTCTTTAGAAACACCTACTAACTTTCTGTATACTTTCATCATCTTCCTGGCTGGAACTCTTATTAATTTTCATTTCCCTTAAAGATCTGACAGTTTGACACTTTCACTATCACCCCTAGCTTGTAGCCTTCTCTTTTGGCCTATGAATTTCCTACTCAAAATTTTCTTGAATTTAAAAGGTAAAACACTTACATTATACACCCTCACATCTGTTATACACATTCATAAACATAATCTATTTCTGGTGTAAATCACAGACGAGAATTATCTATATAGCTGATAAATCTAGAGGTCCTCTCTACATTATTTTCGTGCCCCTTGCAAAGGTCCCTGCTTGGAAAACCATTGAATACTATGCAGTAATCTGAGATTTATGTCCGTGTGACCAGCGTACAGACAATAGCCCATTCTTACCTCGCTTAAGAGTTCAAAAGCATAAGTATTGGGGGAAGAAATGAACCCAAAGTTTTCTGAGTTGACATTTGATCATTTTATAACTCTCCAGGAAAAAAAAAAAAGATTAAGGAATAGTTTGTCATTAGTTCCAACTTTTCTCTTAGCTAGCTCTTGTCTTGTAAAATATCTTAGAAATATCTCAGCGAGAGAGGTTGAGCAGAATGCCTTTTGCTTTCCTTTAAGTAACAGAGAAAGTTGAAACAAACAAATAAGAAAAACCCCACTGTTTCTAAACTTTCAGGAAAATAATCAGGAAAACTATAAATTCATAACGTTTCTTGACTCCTTGAACTTACAGAAGTTGGAAACAATAAACTGTCTCAGGATAAGAAAGTCTGGAGTCCATAAGGGTAGAGGAGACAGAAACTTGGCTTAGCCTGCAATATGCAGCTGTGCTAGCATGAGGCATCTGCCTAGATGTGGGAAACATGAGGAAGGCCAGATGCTGAGCCCTGGCAAAAGAAGGTCAATTCTCCCTGTTGGGAGAGAGAGTTCAGACCTGCTTCCTGCTCTTTTGGCTCTATAATTCCGAGAAATGCCTGGGGCATTATAAATGAAGAGCAGTAACTCTAGGACAGACAAGAGATTGATCTGAATCACAAATAGAACACAAACCTGAATAGGAGGGCACTAAGCACCAGAGAGCTAAAGATAGCCAGGGAGCAGCACTGAAGCTGTGAAGGGAGCAGGAAAAGCCCTTCTAAATCTAGAGGGGGATAAAGAATGGATCCTTACTCAGAGCCACTGGGGAAGTGGACTAATAAAAGAATATACAGGAGACCTTCAGGCATGAAGTATGTTTAAGTCTGATCCTACATATACTAGGAATGTGCTCATAGAGTGCACCCACTGCCAGGCTAACAAAGATTTCACAAAGCATTAACAAGATATAGGCACTTGCTCAGCAAGACCACAAAGCTCAGCTTAAGAGTGAAGACACCCCTGAAGAAACTAGCAAAATATCAATCACATAGCATCTCCTGGAAAGTCTCAGAAGCCCCATGCACTCACATGGGGAGCTTTTTGAAGGTGGATGGACATTGAGTGTGTGATATGGGGATGAAGGGTACATGATGAACTGGTTTAGCATGGGTCTGTGTGTGCATCATGAACATCTCACATTTAGAACTTGGATGCACTATGAAGGGACAAGAAAGAAGGCAGGCTTGCTATTCCCAGGAAGGCAGTGTGACAGAACTTTTAAGAGGTCAGGCCTAGTAAGAGTTCCTTAGAGTTCCTTAGGTCACTGGGGGCACCACATTCAGAAGGCTGGAGTGGGCTCCTACAGTGACTCTTCAAAAAGCCAGCTGATAGATAACCCTGAATTGTTATCTGTGACATAACCTCTCTTTCTCACAATAGTTTTACTAACTTCCCCTGACATTATGCCAGAGACCATGTGAATGAAGTGTCCTGATCTTTACATTCATGTTTCTAAAATGGATTTAAATAAAAGCCTTTCTTCAGAATGTTACCCAGATTGAGGCAATCTGTCACACTGGGAATTTCTTATGCTGTTTTTATAACTTTTCTTTAACCTTAAAACATTCCCAATGAAGAAAGCCAAGGCTTGACCATTCCTATTCATGCAAGCAGTCAACAGGTATTTATGGAATACCTGGGACAGTGGTGATGAAACTTTAAGAGCTTTCACTGATAACAAAATAGTGTTTGTTAGATTCACTATCTCAGGCCTAGAAAGTACCAGACATTCTAGTAGGCACAGGATATATATTTAATGACTTTATGTTATTTGCATTCTATCAAAGGAGATAGACATTACAGAAGGAAATGAACATATTTTGCTGAGAAGCTTAAATGAAAGCTGGACAACCTCATGGGAAATTATAAGATACACATTAAAGAAATGATACAGTACAGGTATATAATCTTAGAGGTTGGAGTATAAATATTCCCATAATAAATAAAAACTCTTAAATCACATTGTATGTTAAAATCAATTTAAAACTCATAAGGATTAGTAACAGAAAAGAGCTAGGTAAGTTCTTCTACTTAGGCAAGGGTACACGGGCATTGAAATGGTCATGTACTACCAACAGTAACTAAACCTTGAATCACATTCCTATGTTTTGCCTGTTACTCATATATCATCTTTCCCATTATTGCCATTTTTAGTAAGAACTCATTTGGGTTTCATGCAAAGGCATCTATGTACAGAAGATGTCCAAGATCCAAGAGCAGGAGGCGCCTGTTAAGCCAGAGAAACAAAGGGAGAAATATGGCTTGGCACAGCTCTAACTGAGTGAATGGCCACGAGTTTATTTTTGTGCTTGACATGAAGACACATTGGCCTCTAGTGGATGTCACCCACAGATGGCTAAACTAGATTTCAGGAACTAAGAGTTCTTCATGACTTTCATCTATATTTACAGCATTCTGAGTGTTGAATGGCTCGTATGTGAGTAGTACCTAGGACATATTGAGTATATTAGGAGTATAGTGGATATTTACTACCCAGAATAGTAGGTGTATCTCAGTCCTTCCATCTTTTCCTCTCAATTAGAGTTGCTTGCAATCCTGTCTTCACTACACAACCTTCAGCTTCTCCAGAAGGTAGAGAGGGAAGATAAGTTTAGACGTGTTTTACTTACAGAGCGATAATTGAATATAACTGCACTTGGGCTACAGTCATGACTTATATCTAGATGCCCCCCCAAAGCCTCATGTGCTACTACATAGCTGGAGCTTTCCAGAAATATCTAGGGTGTGTGAGGATGGGTTAAATGGTGAGTCTAGTGTTAAGAATCTCTGGAGTACTCCATGAGTGGGCTGAGCACAGTTCTGAGTGGTACCACCCTAAAGGCGGGTAGCATATAATGAGACAAGAACAAGGAAAGCTCACTGCTCTGCTTCACTACTTGCTGTTTGCTGCCTTCAGCTTGCAATGCAGGGACTGTGATGCCTCTCTGTTGTGCTGCACTGCCTTGGCGCCAGCCAGCTATGCACCAAAAGCGCTACAAATTGTAAAGTGATATAAACCTTTCCTTTTTACATTGGACATTGGGTGTCTTGACTCAACAATAAGAAAATTAACTAAGATAACTTCCAAGAAACTGATGTGGTTTCTGCCCTGGTAACATTTGTAAGGACTTCAAAACCCCTCCCTTGCTAACCAGATATTACCATTTGTAGTTAGCTGTCATGAATAAAGCATCACTAAAGTTATCACTACGAAAACCTCTTAGCCTTGAGTCCAGATCTCGCTCTCACTGGGTACCTCTTTCCTCCACATTGCCTCGTGAGTGTGGTGCCTTCAAGTTAGAACTTTGCAGGAAGTCAGTGGTTGAACTAAGAAAAACCTGAAGTCATCTTGGTTTTTTGTTTTGTTTTGTTTTGTTGGCAAAACACAATGTTTGTTCTTTGTTATTTTCTTCCTTACTGAACTCAGAGATTATTTCAGAAATGAGTCAGACACAAGTTCCCAAGTTCATGTATAGAAACCCAAGCATAGCTATTTGGAAGAGAGTTGGGAGAGCACCCCTCTCCCTCCTCCCTATGAGCAACAGCACACCCACTGCATTTGGCAGAGAATCCCTTGTTGCTGGTGTCTTTGCAGAAACAAAATTAAGTAAGAGTTGAAAAATTTGCTGATTATTTGTTGAATAGTCTGTCCTTGATGAGCTGAACTTGGTTATTAGTTGCATGAAAAAAAAGTTAAATTGATGTTCCTTGATAGTAAACACAGCTAAATACTTTTCTCCATTGTTCACAAACACATTCGTTTTTCTGGCACTTACATAATTAAAAAAAAAACACACTTTCTGTTCAGATTGACAACTAAAGATAAAAGTGCACCTATTTATGTACTATTCAGTGCTGAGGATTGAACCTATAATCTTAATGCATGCTAGGCAGTACCCTACTGCTAAGCTTCACTCTCAGCCTGTAAGTTTTTTTTAGTACTTTACTCAGCATATTCTATTTATGTTTAGTTAGGAAGCTGTCATAACTTCTAAATTCTTACAGATTATTTATGTATGTATGTGTGTATGTATTTCAGAACCGGGGATTGAACTCAGGCCCCTGTGCCTACCAGGCAAGCACTTCTTCTACTGAGCCATCTCCCCAGCCCCAGATCTTTTAAATACAATAAACTATTCTAAATATATGCATCTTCTTTCCATTCAAAATATGGATAAGGAAAAATTTACAGAAAAAAATTGATGTGATATCTTTTCACACCACAGCCTCTCTGGGATATTATCCAACAAAAAAGTGTCCATGATGAGCAGCTCTGTGTCTCCATTGTGACAATGCCTGGAGGTATTATGACAGTGTAATGTTACTCACTTACAGCTAAAGATTAAGCTAACCCATTAAATTGAAAAGATGACAAGAACTTTACATACTGCACTTAATAAATGATTTTCCAGTCATTTTATAAATTAGAACACATAAGCTTTAAAACCAAGGCATAGAGTGGTTGAACATATCCTTAGGAAAAGCATAGAAACTGAGAACTTTGCTGTCACTTTTTCAGAATTCTCCATGACAAAATGTGGACCAATCCATCACACTGCAAAAGGTTGATGTGATTCCGTCACAGTCAGCTAGGGGGAAATTCAACTGAAAAATGGCCAATTTAAAGTCACTATGAAGACAAAACAAGCTCAGTTCCCTCGAGGCCAACAGATGAGGAAAAAGCAATGAAGTGGGAAAGTGTGAAAGAGGAAGGAACATTGGCTCAGCCCCCACGTCACTCAGGCTTCGTGTGCACTGCTTTGGCACAGGCAGAGCAAAAATGCACAGAATAACATGACAGAGTTAACTGAGGGAGCAATCTGACTGCCTGTTAGGAGTCATGACCATCTTTGCTTCTCAGATTTCTGTGTCTCCAGCATTCACATCACTAAATCGGACTGATATTTCTGGTTAAACTGCTATTAAAATTTACAGGCTCAATTCTAATTCTCTCGAGATATAATTACCATAGAAAAAATATGAATTTAAAGAGATAAACAGCCATACTATAAAATAAATATTTGTGGAAAACTACTGAAAACAGTTGAGAACTGAAAACTTCAGCCTTCTTATGGTTCAGAAGATGAGGAAAAAGAGACAAGAACACAGAGCTAAGAGAAGATCTATGCGTTTTCCCTTTTCTCTTCTTTTCTCCTTTCCCCCTTCAGCTTCTCTTCTCTCTCAGTGACTTCCCAATTCACCATTTCTATTCTACAGTTTTGATCCTCTTTACTCATGTATCTTCTCACAATAATGAGACAACACAAGATCATTAAAATCATTGTACAGCTAGTTTCTCTTAGTTCACTGAAAAGAAAGATTTGTGGTAATATTGTTTGGAGAATACTTCATGCTTATGTCTTGTACTCTAATTATTATGGAGATAACAATATGCAATGTATTAATTGTTGTTACCCTACTAACAAGCTGATTTGAAGCTCTGTTTTATTTCCTCTGCCTTCTCTAAAATAAAAATGTTGGCTGTGAAAAAGAAACTTCGCTATAAAAACAAACATGAATAACGTTTCTGCCAGTCACTGGCCAATGGTATCTGCTTTCCTTGGAAATAGCAGTATAGGTATTAGGGCTTCGAAGCCACTCTGGAGTAGGGACAGAGCCACACTTGACACTTAGCATTCAAATGGAGAACAAAACCCCAGGAGTGAGGAATTGTTTCAATCAGGCAAGTAGCAAGCCTCCCTCCATGGTCAGCTAAGTACAACCCTGAATGTACTAAGCACAACGGGACCATAGAAATCACTAATGAAGCCAGCCCTAATTGTCTCCAGGTAAATTAAAAGGGTGTGGCAATCATGTAAATTTTTTACAAATATATTTCGTTGTAATCCAGTGCTGGTATTGCAGGTGTGCACCACTACACCCCCAGACTCTGGCTGGTTCACCCACCCTTGGGAATCTAACTGTGGTCCCTGCACTTGCTTAAGCTTGCCTAAGCAAGTGCTTTACTCTGTTGAGCTATCTTGCCAGCCCCAGGTTTAAAAAAATCTTTAATATGATTTTATTCAGAGTCCTCTAAACAATGATTAAATAATATATATAGAGAAAAATAACTTCTGTAGAAAAAATATATGAAAATGAATGTTCAATATGTGTAATACTCTGTAACTGGGCATCTTTCTGCCACATGACTAAATCAGAAAAAGTGAAGTGAATTTAGTGAAACATTAAAATTATTACAAAAGAACTCAATCGGTAAATATTCTTGAAATTTTTACAGCATGTCATATTGTATTAATATTGATTGACAGTAAGTATTTATCTTAATATTATTGAGAACATTGAATCAGAGCATTTTGCACATGACCACATAGCTAATTTCTAAGCATTCATTCAAACTTAGGTCTTCTGTTGCCAGAGTCCTTTATTGTGACCCCAGAGGCAATTCACTATATTTCGTTGCTGCCCCAGTTTCTTGGCTTAGACTTATTAGGGTGTTGGACAAACAGTGTATCATACACAAAACAGTAAATGAGTCCTCGTCAAGTGGCACTATCCTTTCTTTTGTTCCTTCCAGTATTTTGCTTTAGAATTTACAAGCTGATTTTTATTTCTAATTAGATTAAAAATTGTGCACCTGGGACCAAATACAAGTTTCTTTACTGAACTTTTCTATATTGCTGAGCACATAGCTTCACTAGCTATAATAATCACAGCTGTTTCCTCCCAGCTAACACTTAAAGTAGTTAAAGGACAGTTTCCATTTTAGTATGGTTTCATGTAAGAAATCACAAGCTTATTGTTCCATGATTTACACAAAGCTCTAGTAGAAACTGAGAGAAAATGGAGACCCAAAAATAAATTTGGTTTTCTGATTCCAGATTTAAACAAGCAAGACTGACATTTTTAAATGTAAGGCTTTCCATTATCTAACTGTATACCCAATCTCTTAGTTGTTATTCTCAGAACTTAGCACAAGATCATTGGCAGGAGCTCTGGGAATCTCCTGTTGCTGCAGAGTGATGCAGGAGGGCAGAAAAGGCAAAGCCAAGGCCCAAGATTCTGAAATGGCCCCAAAATCAATAAACTTAAAAGTTACCTCTAAAGTCTCCTGCTGTAGGAATGGGTGTCACACTCGATGAATCCCAGCTCTAGTTTCTGGTTACTCATTATGTCACCAACAGAGCATCAGTCTCTCTTGCTGTTCATTAGTGATGCATGGCGTTGGGCCTACTGAAGATCCATTGACTCAAGTTTGTATTTCGTTGAAATTTGTATGCACAGAAATGAGAGCCTGTGCTTTGACACACTGGGTCTCAGGCCTAAGTTCACATTAACATAAGCCTGAGAGATTTCTAAAAATTCTTACAATAAAAATATATTGTCATTAACACCCCTCAAAATACTATCACTAATTTCTACATGTCCTCATTTGTCTTTATGAGATGTATAAAGAATATAATGATTGCTGTGCCAATTGCATTCAAAAGAAAAGCAGGGGTATAAAAAACTATAGTGTGTCTTCATGTACCTTATTCATTGGATCTGGAGTTATAACACATGCAGGCTATCATGTCAGCCAAGACAGGACAACTAAAGACACTACTGAAAGAGGGGTTCCAGAATGACTTTGGGATGACGTGTTATATTCAAAGAGAAAGACAACCTTGAGGTAGATTAATGCTAACATGTCTTTTATAATAATTTTTTTTCTATATTTGAATATCCACTGTGTTTTTCATCATGTCATATAGCCCTGGCTGACACTGAATGCATAATCCTATGGCCAATCACTGGTATTTCCTTTTTTAAATGCTTTCCATGTGACATAGAAAGGCAGACATGGTTGTGAGTCCAACTGGTCTCAAGTGTAGAATTTCCCACACTTACTTCAGATCAAGAAAGCATTCATTTATTTTTTTATTTCTTTTAATGCTGCAGGCTATAACTCTTCTCCATGAAAATGTCCAATAGATCAAGGAAAGTTCAAAAACACATAATATTTATGAGCTCTAAACCATTACTAATATCAGGCATGTTTCAGAAGCTCTACTTCAGAGCACTGTACATATTGCTAAAATGAGTTATATCTGATAGTGTTTGTATTCATAATACCACATTAAAAGTATTTTACCAAAATTAAAAATGCCAAAGAACAATCCTGAAGCTTATAGTTAAAAATACTATGGTAGAGACTGAGCAATATCTAGTTGATCAGTCTTCTACAGTAAAACAAGAGGATGCAGCTAGCAATAATATTTGTGTCTGTTATTGTTTGTGTCTAGTTGCCCCTCCCCAAAGCCTCATGAAGTCATTGGGGCAGGCTTCTAGAGTTTCTGATTAATTCATGGTCCAGTGCTGAGTGCTACAGCCATCCTAGGGCAGATAGCATGAATACAATATGGGGAGGGGAGAGAAGCTAGCTTGCCGTGGCAGTCACTCTTTGCAGTTTTCTGCAGCCATGAAGTGCTGCCTTCTTCCATGTGCCACCCTGCCTTGAAGCCAGCTGAGCATGAACTGAAGGCTCCACAAACTGTGAGGTAAATAAATCTTTCCTTCCTGAATTTGGGTGTAGATTATTTTGTTCCTGCAACAAGTGAAAAGTAACCAAGGCACTGTCTAAGAAAACTGTAACTTTATCTGCATAAATACTTGATTTTTCTTCAAAACAATATCTCATTCATATATGATGTTTTCTGACCTGTATCCAACAGTGTCTTTATTATTATTTTTAACTTTAAATTCCCCAAAGTTATCTGACAAAATCTCTGTTTCAATAAAGCTAAGTAACAACATAGAACCCCACTTTAATTCTTAATAGTATCTCCAAATGGTCTAATTGAGAACGGGTCATTTTAGAATGTATGAGATAGGCATGTTGATTCTATAGTAAACAGCACAGGGTGTATAATTATTTTGTTAGGGAGCCAGAGATGTGGCCTAAATAATTTCACAAGAATGCATACATTGAAATGAAGCAAAAGTCTTGAACACAAATCTTGTTGAAAAAAGGGTAGATTGCATACTTGGATGATTGGTGCAAAAATTTCCTGAAGCAGTCAGTTAAATTCTTATTAATATTATTTTGCACAGAAGCAAAAAAATGTTGTTCGACCTGATATTGTTAGCATAAGGGTGATTTTAGTTCTCAGTACTTAATGAAAATATGATTGAAGAATTTTGTGCTGTTGAAGTAATTGTGTATTTTAAAATTTTGTACTGAATCCCAGACTCGTTTTCCCCGGGCGCTTCCTATGCAGTCAACTCTTTACACCAGCATCTTGTCTTCTTTGCTGTATAGCCTCTGAATTGATGATTCTATGTATCCAAACACCAACTGCATATTTACTAGGTTTCGCTCACTTGATGGCCAGAACTACAGTCACCAGAGAGAATTAACAAGGGGCAATATTAAATCCCAACAACCACCCACCTAGCTCGCCTGGCTCAAAGTCATCACTGATCTAATATTCCCAACAAATAGTCAAAGGAGACTTTCCCCAAGGGACCTACTGATTTGCCCTAGGGGATTCTTTGTTTATGGTTCTTTGAATATAGTGCAGCGGCAGCCTGTTGTGAAGTTGCCTGGTGTGGCATGCACTTTTATTCTTGAAAAAAAAATTCAGAAGTAGTTCAAAGAAGGACAACTGCTGGTATAGAAAATGGAGAGCATGTATGTTAGTAAGCACCAAAGTTAAAAAAATCTCCAAACAATTTCAGAGAACAGAACTAGCCAAAATTAAGGGTAAGGAGAAAGGGAAGTTGATTTATTAAGCAAAACTTGTGATTCCAAAATGATAAGCCATTTGTATACAAACATTTTTCATTCTTCCTATGGTGTGTGGTGCAAGTGAAAAAAAAAACAAAAAAAGGAGAAGAATCAGTGCAGGAAAGGAGTTGTCTCAAGAGTGGGCTGTTTTCTTGAGGAAGAAGAAGGGCTATATGGGAAGAACCACAGTTAGTCACAATATCCTAGTCTAAACTTATTTAACATTCAATTCTCACAGAGCTTGTGTGCTTTCCTTGCAGGACAACCACCAGCTCCTTATCCAAGTCCCCCAAAATTTCACATGGAATATTTGAATACTATTTGTTCCCTCCACCCCTCCAGAGTGTGTTCCAGTCTGATGTATGAATGAGAACTTCCTTGGCACTCTAGGGATCCCTTCAGACCCAGCTCAAGCCTAGTCCATGAAAGTGTATTGGAGAGATTCCCCACTCCCTGTGCACTCTGGATCCCTCCAGACACAACCCAGGCCTGGCACACAAGCCTGAGGTGACACTCTGCAGCTGAAGTCTCGGAACCACCCAGCTAATCCAGGAGCAGAACATCTTGCCAGAGGGGCACAACAGATTCACGCCCAAGAGCTGAAGCAGGAAGGACCTGAGCAGGGCAGTCATCCCCAAGCCAAGCACAACTGGATGAATTCAGACTTCATAGATCTGCTCCCAAATTTCAGTAAGTGCTAAGGTTATAACTGCACCTAAACTCTACAATATAGTTTAGAGGACAGTGCTAAACTCTACAATATAGTTTAGAGGACAGTGCTACACAAAATGACAAACAGAAGGAGCAAAATGCAATCTCAGGCCCCCAGACCAACCAGAACAAGTACAGAGGACACTAGCACAGAAGAAACTGGGAATCACATGGTTGAAATGTCTGAATCAAAGAGACAACTGCAGAAAGGTGTAAAGAAATTCAGATCAGGAATAACCTATGAAATAAAAAAAAGAAATATCTGAATCAGTGTTGTCTGAAGTAAAGAATAAGATGCAGAAACATATGCAGAAAATCTGAACAGAAATAATCTCTGTACTAAAAGAATTAATAACTGTTTCTCAAGAATACACTGATAAAATATAGAGGAGACTAGAAAAATGATGGATTCCTTGAATGAGGAAAACAAAAGAAACAGATGGCATGAAGCAGAGTCAAAAAGATATAGAGGAACTTAAAATCTCAATCACAAGCAAGCAAAACCATTTGTGTAAAAGTGAAGATACAGATTCAGATCTTGAAGACACTGGTGCAGCTAGTCAAAAGGTAAGAACAGATCTCTTAAAAACAACTAGGATGCAGGAAAAAAATTCACCACCTATAAGAGAATGGAAAGATGAACAACGTGAAACTAAATGGTATCAGTGAGAAACAAGGAATCAATACAAATAATATAAAAATTATATGGGCAGAAGTAATAACAGGAAACTTTCCAAACATGAGGGAAAAAAATCTGATGTTCAAGTGATTGATGCATACAGAACTCCAAATAACTTCAACCCAATTAAAAACACACAGAGACATGTAATAGTCAAGATCCCAGAAATCCAGCACAAGCAAAATATGCTGAAATCCACTAGAGAAAAGAAATAGATCACATTTAAAAGAAAACCCATAAGAATAATGACAGATTTCTTTTGACAAACCATGAGGTCAAGAAGACCATGGAGCACAGTACTTCAAGTCCTCTATGAAAAACAAATTTCAGCACAGACTACTATACCCTGCCAAACTGTATTTCAAATTTGATGGAGAAGTGAAGTACTTCCATGACAAAGAATAACTAAAGAACTTCATGATGACAAAGCCAACCCAACACAGAGTATTAAAGATGTTCATGAGAGGAACCAAAATGACCAGAACTCTATGAATAGGAAGTGAAGTAACTCACTAAATATGACAAACAATCAAACACAGGAGAAATAAGATAAACAACAGCAGATAAATAACATGTTGAATGTAAGTCAATACATCTCAGTGGTAACCGTCAATGTAAATGGACTCAATTCACTAATTAAAAGAAATAGACTGGCACAGTGGATTAGAAAAAAAATCCAATAATATGCTGTACACAAGAAACACACTTAACTCATAAAGAAATTCATAGGTTGAAAATCAAAGGATGGAAAACAATACCATACACCCCAGAACCTCAGAAAAAAAGCAGTGGTAGCAATCCTGTTCTCAGAGAGTCTCAACATCAAACCAAGAATGATCAAATGAAATAAAGTAGGCCACTATATACTCGTTAGGGGAAAAGTTCAAGAAGAAGAAGTAACACTCACTAATATATATGCAAAAAACACTGGAGCAACTTACTATATAAGACCAATCTAAATGGACATGAAAAATCTAATATCCAATAACACAATGTTAACAAGAGACCTTAACATGCACTTATCCCAAAAAGGTAGGTCAAGCAAACAAAACAATTAGCAAAGTAGCAGAACTGAACCAGAGCTTCAAACAAATAGACTGGGTATACATATACAGTTATCCAGCCAAAGAGAACTGAATACACATTTTTTTCAGCTGAATATGGGTCATTTTCTAAAATAGACCACATACTAGTCCATAGATCATGCTTAAATATATGCAAGAAAAGACAAATTATTCCATGCATATTATCCCAACATAGTGCAATGAAACTGGAAATAAACGACAAAAGAAACCAGAAGATCCCCATAAATACATGGAAATTAAACAACACCCTACTCAGAAATTAACAGAACACGGATGAAATTAAACTAGAAATTGAACAATATCTGAAATTCATTGAAAATTAAAGCACAACTTACTGGAATTTTTGGGGTACGATGAAAGCAGTTCTCAGAGGGAAATTTATAGCTGCTAATCCAAACATTAAGAAAACACAACTGGAACAAATAAACACCAGAATGTTGCACCTCCAATATCTAGAAAAGGAAGACCAGACCAAACCCAGAGCCCAAAGATGGGAGGAAATCATAAAGATTAGAGCAAAAATTAATTCAATGGAGATGAAGAAAACAGTTTAAAGAATTAACAGATCAAAAAGTTAGTTCTTTGACAGACTAAATAAAATTTATAAGCCTCTAGCTAACCTCATCAAAAATAGGAAAGAAAAAATTCAAATGCAAGCAATAAGGAATGAAAAGTGTGAAATCACCACAGACCCAATGGAAATTCAGAAGGTTATTAATATCTACCTTAAGAATCTGTACTCTCACACAATAGAAGACACAGACAAAATGGACAGATTCCTAGAAAGGTAAAAATTACCAGAACTCAATGAAGAACATACAACAACTCTCAGTAACTCAATAGGAGCCAAGAAAATATGAAAAATCTACCGACAAAGAAAAGTCCAGGTACTGATTGATTCACAGCAGAATTCTTCAAGAAATTCACAGAAGATAGAATCCCAATACTCCTCAAACAAGTCAATTAAATTGAAAAGGAATCAGCTCTCCCAAAATGATCCCTGGAGTCAAATTTTGCACCGATACCAAAGCCAGGGTAAACACAACTAAAAAAGAGAACTAGAGGTCAGTCTCCCTCATGAACATAGATGCAGAAATCCTCAATAAAATCCTAGTGAGTAGAAGACAACATATCATCAGAAGATTATACATGACCAGGTAGGATTCCTCCCAGGTTTGCAGGGATAGTTCAATATATACAAATCTATAAATATCATATATTATATCAATAGAGCAAAATCTAAAAACCACATGATCATCTCAATTGATGCAGAAAAGGCTTTTGGGAAAAACCAACACACATTCATATTCAAAGTCCCACAGAAAAATGGAATAGATGGCCTCTACCTTAATCTGATAAATTCCATCTATTAAAACTCAACAGCTAACATAATCTTAAATGGGGAAAATCTGAAATATACTCTCAGATTTGGTACAAGACAAGGAAGGCATCTATCATCTCTCCTACTCATTACAGTGCTAGAATCATTAGGTAGAGCCATTAGACAAGAGAGCAATGAAAAGAGTAAGAATAGGTGAAGCAGTTAACCTATAATTATTTGCAAATGACAAGGTATTTTATTTAGAAGGCTACTAGAATTGATACACAAATTCAGTAACATAGCAGGACACAAAGCCAATACCCAAAAGCATACCTCTACACACATAACAAACACACTCAGATGGAAATTAGAGAATCAATACCTTTTACAATACCACTGTGGAAAATGAAATACCTTGGAATAATCTAACAAAAGAAGTCAAAGATGTTTGCACAGAAAATTACAGTACTCTGAATAAAGAGATTATAGGGGATTTCAGAAACAAGAGATCTCAGAAATTGTTCAGTAGAATAGCCACTTCCGAGCAAGCACAGGGGCCTGAGTTCTATCATCATTTCCAAAGATATCCCTGATCCTTGATAGGAAGAACCAACATTGTGAAGATGGCCATACTACCAAAATTGCTGTACAGACTTAATGCAACCCGTATCAAACTATCATCAACATATTTCACAGACCTAAAGAAATCTGTAAAATTTATTTAGAACCAAAAGAGACCTAGAATATCAAAGGAAATCCTGAGCAACAAAGACAAGGTAAAAGGCATTATAGTTCCTGACTTGAAATTATACTACAAAAGTACTATGATTTAATCAGCCTGGTACTGGCAACAAAATAAACCTGAGGATCTATGGAATAGATTAGAACATGCACAAGCTTCTCCGAACACACTCAGCAACCTTATCTTTGCAAAGCAGCCAAATATGCTTACTGGAAGAAATATAGCCTCTTTACCAAATGATGCTGGAAAAACTAGCTTTCTACATGCCGAAAACTAAAACTTGACACAGGTCTATCACTATTTAGTAAGCTAAAGTCAAAATAGATTAAAGATCTAAACATGAAAACAGAAACACTCAGTCTCCTGTCAGAGAAAGTAGCAGGAATGCTTGAAGACATAGGGGTAGGCAAATAGTTCATGAACAAAAATCAAATCACATGTGTAATACTTGAAAGAATGATCAACTGGGACCTCCTCTTATTTTGAAGTATTTGAATATAAAAAGAAATTACCAACAAAGTGAAAAGGGAACACAACTTGTGTATTCCTATTTTTATTTTTTTTCAAATTTTCTTTATATTCTGTAAGGATTAAAGTTTAACATATCAATATTTAATGGAAAATAACCCTATATGTTATGCCTCAGATGTTTGATCTTCAGACAGATAGTGAGGTTAAGCACAACTATCTATGTTGTAGGGTAAAAATAATAAGCTTCTCTTCTGGAGGGTCAACAACCTAAGTTTGCAGACCAAAATTTCAAGAAAAAGAAGGGCTGCAAGTACAGCCAACATTTTGGCCTTAGCTTTTCAAAGTCAGTGAAGACTTTCGATATAAGAGAACCTGTACTATAACATCATGTGACTCATTTGTGTCCCAAATTTTCTGATCAAATAGATTATGGAGCCAGAGAGGAGAGTGAGCCATGAAGTAGAGTGTGCCTAAGGAGAGTCACATGGAAAGAAAAGTTTCTCTCAGGCTCTCACAGAGAGCAAATTGTTCAAGCAATGGCCCTGACTCATCTACATGGCTGACACTAACAACAGATTTACAAACTCAGGTACATGATTTCATGGATAAGTCCTGAGGGGATTTGACTGACCTCATCAGATAACAAAATTACATTTCTTTTTATAAAGTTCTTCCTTTATCTTGATTTTAACCATCCAGCAGAAAAGTGTAAAAACAAAGTGTAAAGAGTAAAGCCATATAAATATGCTGAGCTGTAAAAGGCTCAAGTCAACAACTTCTGATATTGCCAGTCTTATGTAAAATCCACCATTATTATGCACTATTGGACTATAAGGGAATATTTTGCTGAATTTACCCACTACAATATTTAAATGACAATGGAAACACCTTCTCTGACAAACTAAACAAAAAAGGGAATACAAATAAATGACAATTTTGTATCTGTATATTCAAAATAATTAGGATAGATGTATGGCTGCATTCTCTTAACTCAATGAATATAAAGATTTATGTGAAATCGTTAGGATAGATATATTGCTGCATTCCCTTAATTCCATGAATATAAAGATTTATTCTAATACTGTTTGTGGACTGGATATCATGTCTAGGTGTTGTACAATGAAAAACAATATTCAATATACTGATTATTAAAACTGTTCTACTAATAGGTTTTGAAACTGTCTCATTGCTATTTGTTTCTCAAAATTATTTTTTAAAAAATTTTAAAAATTATTTTATTATTTCTTGTATTTTTTATTTACTTACTGATTGATACATTGCATTATATTTTGTGCAGGGTCTCACGACACAACCTGGACTCCTAGTAATCCTCTTGTTTTCTGCCTACCTAATGCTGGTATTATAGGTACCACTGCAGGACTCCATTGCCAGGTCCACACACCTGTTTTTTTTTTTATATTAACAAATTGTCATAAATGATACAAGGGATAGTAAAACTTTTTTCTCAATACATGTAACCTGAGTGAAACTTCATTTTAGCATGATTACATAAATAAAATTTTTAAGTCTACTATATGTATTTACCATTTTGCTTAACTCAGTTATTAATAATATGGCTAAGATTTTATACTACTTTATAAGGCAATTTTTCAATATACATTCTTTTATTTATTTATTTTTTTATTTTATTTTATTGAACTACAAAGGTCAATCAGACAGTTTCAAGACATCTTAACAATACAGATTCGATAAATTAATACATTGCAAACTGTTTTCATAATGTTTTGGTATTGTACAAGGTGCATACATGATATTATATTTACAGATATTATTTTAGCAGACGTCTTTTATCAGTAAATTAAGAGTGTAGCTGCTTACTTATTTTATTTTTAAACCTGAATTATATCAAAAATTCAATAATTATTTTCCTAGTGAATGACCGTAGTATTAGAAGCCAACCTAATATCCTGTCCAACGATGAGTGCCGATCTTACCTGTCATAGAATTATGTAGAAGCACAGCGTTATCTATCCCAACTGTACTGTCTATACACACACATCATGATTTTTTCTTTCTACACCCCTTCCTTTGTCTACACCTGTCAAAGGTGGGCACTCCATTGTCATTCAACTAACTTAGGTGCTTGAACTCGACACCACAATCCAACACAGTCAGTATTCTACAACAATAGTGAGTTATTCAAAGAAATTGGCAAGCATAGCCATTTACAGCTCAGCTTAATATTATGGCCCCATGATGTATACTTCATTTTTATACTTTTCTGCTGGATGGTTAAGACCTAGATAGATCAAGACTTATATACCAACACATGAACTTTATATTTCCTATGTGGTCAGTGAAGTCCTCTCAGGGTTTATCTTGTAGTCCTGTACATTATTCTGTAGTTCCATTGTCTGTGTCATCCATGTGGATGAGTCACGGCCAATGCTTGACCAGTTTGCTCTCTGTGAGAGCTTGAGAGAAAGTTTTCTCTTCATGTGACTCTCCCCAGGCACACTACAGAACTTCAATCTCTTTCCCCTGTGACTCCATAATCTCCTTGTTCAGAAAATTTGGAGCTCACCTGAGTTTCATGATGTTGCAGTACAGGTTCTCCTATGTTCTGAGTGTTTGCTGACCTTGAAAGGCTAGGGCCAAAATGTTTGCTGGCCTTGTGTCTCTTCTATTTCTAAAACTCTGATTTGTGAACTTACGTTGTTAACCATCCAGAAGAAAAGCTGATTAGTATCCTGCAGCATATGCCATTCACTTTGCCTCATCTGACTCAATTGATTTTACTTGTTTTACGTTTCCTTTTGTATTTCTGCTTTTCGCTTGTTATACTAGGAAGACTACAAGATATTTACACATGTGTGTCTGGTTTATTTCACTTATCAGTATGTGTTCAAGTGGCATCCACTTCAGTATAATTGCTTTGAGCTTATCATTCTTAATAGCTGAGTAATACTCCATTATATAGAAATACCACATCTTTTTCAACCATTCCTCATGTGATGGACATCTTGGTTGTTTTCAAGATTTTGCTATCACACATTGTGCTGCTATAAACATAGGTACACATATATCTCTATGATGCAATGTATCCAGATCCTTTGGGAAAATTCTCAGTAGGGGGATAGCTGGCTTGAATGGGATTTCTAGACCTACTCTTTTGAGGAGTCTCCACACTGACCTCCACAATGGTTGTACCTACATTCCCACTAGCTGTAGAGAAGTGTTTCCTTTTCCCCACAACCTCTCCAACATTTGTTGTTCGTTGATTTTCTTATGATAGCCATTCGTTCTGGAGTGAGATGGTATCTCAGTGTTGTTTTTACTTGCATTTCACGAATGGCTAGCGATGTGGAGCATTTTTTCATATATTTATTCACTTCTTTAATTTTGTCCTCTGAGAAGTGTGTATTCATCTCAGATGCCCATTTCTGAATTGGGTCTTTAAATTTGAGGGCCCTGTTATATCATAGTTCTTTATATATTCTAGACAGTAGTCCTCTGTCTGATTGCTTATTAGTTAGGATTTTTTCAAAGTTTGTGGGTTGTCTTTTCACTTTGTTGACAATTTCTTTCGATATGCAGAAGCTCCTTAAGAAGAATTGATCCCAGTTGTTCATTCTTTCAAGAGCTTCCTGTGCGACTATATGTTTGTTCATGAACTCTACCTACCTGTATGTCTTCAAGAGTTCCTCCTACTTTCTCTTCCAGGAGACTGAGTGTTTCTGTTTTAATGTTTAGATCTTTAATCCATTTTGACTTTAACTTAGTGCATGGTGATAGAGCTGGGTCAAGTTTTAGTTTTCGGCATGTAGAAAGCCATGTTTTCTAGCACCATTTGGTAAAAAGGCTATCTTTCTTCCAGTGAGCTTGTGTAGCCCCTTTGTCAAAGATAAGATGGCTGAGTGTTTTTGTAGATGCCTCTGCATCTTCTAATCTATTCCACTCATCCTCAGGTCTATTTTGTTGCCAATAAAATGTTGATTTTATCACAGTGGCTTTGTAGTATAGTTTCAAATGAGAAATTGTGATGCCTCCTGCCTTGTCTTTATTGGCCAAGATTGCCTTTCTATTCTACGTTGTTTGTGGTTCCAAATAAATTTTATGATTGATTTCTCTATATCTGGGAGATATGATGGTGGCAGTTTTATAGTGATTGCATTAAATCTGTGCAGCAGTTTTGGGAGTATGGCCTGTCGTTCTCCTTTTTGGTTATGTCTTTGCCTGGTTTTGGAATGAGTATCATACTTGCCTCCAGAAATGATTTTGGGAGGACTTTTTCCTTTTCAACTTCGTGGAAGAGTTTGTGGAGTGTGGGGATTATATCTTCTATAAATTTCTCGTAGAATTCAGCTGTGAATCCATCAGGACCTGGACTTTTCTTTGTCGGTAGGCTTTTTATTACGTTTTGTATTTCATTGGCTGTTTTCGGCTTATTGAGAGTTGTAATATCTTCTTGATTCAGTTGTGGTAATTTGTACCTTTCGAGGAATCTGTCCATTTCGTCTGTGTCTTCTATTCTGTAAGCGTAAAGATTCTCGAAGTAACTATTGATAATCCTCTGAATTTCCACTGGGTTTGTGGTGATTTCAACCTTTTCATTCCTTATCGCTTGTACTTATATTTTCTTTTGCCTCTTTTTGATGAGGTTGACAAGAGGCTTATCAACTTTATTTAGTTTTTCAAAGAACCAACTTTTTGATTTGTGGATTCTTTGAACTGTTTTTTTCATCTCAATTGAATTAATTTCTGCTCTAATCGTTATGATTTCTTCCCGTCTTTGTGCTCTGGCTTTTGTTTCCTCTTCTTTTTCTAGTTGTCGGGGGTGCAACATTAAGGTGTTAATTTGTTCCCTTCCTGTTTTCCTAATGTGTGAGTTTATAGCTATTATTTTCCCTCTAAGAACTGCTTTCATAGCATCCCATAAATTCCGGTAAGTTGTACTTGAATTTTCATTGAATTGTAGATATTGTTGAATTTCTTGTTGAATTTCTTCTGCAACTCATTGATTGCTGAGTAGGGTGTTGTTTAGTTTCCATGAATTTAGCAGGTTTTTCTGGTTTCTTTTGTCATTTATTTCCAGTTTCATTGCATTGTGGTCAGATAGCATGCATGGGATAATTCCTATTTTCTTGCATATACTTAGGCATGACCTGTGGACTAGTATGTGGTCTATTTTGGAAAATGACCTGTGTGCAGCTGAAAAAAATGTGTATTCAGCTGTGGTTGGGTGGAACACTCTGTATATGTCCACCAGGTCTATTTGTTCCAAGCTCTGGTTCAGTTCTGCTACTTCCTTGCTAATTTTTTGTCTGGTTGACCTATCTTTTTGAGATAAGGGTGTGTTAAGATCTCCTGTTAAGACTGTGTTCTTAGACATTAAGTTTTTCATGTCCCTTAAGATTTGTCTTACATAGTTGGGTGCTCCTGTGTTTGGTGCATAGATATTTATGAGTGTTACTTTTTGCCCTTATATTTTTCCCCTGACCAATATATAGTGGCCTTGTTTGTGTTGTTTGATCATTCTTAGTTTGAAGTTGAGACTGTCTGAGAACAGAATTGCTACTCTTTCTTTTTTCTGAGGTCCTGGGGCATGTAGTATTGTTTTCCATCCTTTGACTTTGAGCCTATGAATGTCCTTTTGAGTTAAGTGTGTTTCTTGTATACAGCATATTGTTGGATTTTGTTTCCTAATCCACTGTGCCAGTCTATTTCTCTTAATTGGAGAATTGAATCCGTTTACATATATGGTTATAATTGAAATGTGCTGACTTATGTTTGTCATGACATTTACCTGGTATTGTTTACTCCTTTGTAACATGTATTTAATTGACTCTCCTGTTTAGTGGGTTCATTCCATTCTCTGTCATGGAATTCTGGTCGTTGTGGTCTCTCTCTAGAACATCTTTCAGCAGCATGTAAAGGGATGGCTTTGTCATTATGAAACTCTTTAGTTGTTTTTTGTCATAGAAGTATTTCACTTCTCCATCAAACTTGAAAGAGAGTTTTGCAGGGTGTAATAGTCTGGGCTGGAATTTGTTTTCGTATAGGACTTGAAGAACTCTGCTCCATGCTGGCCTTGCCTTCATTGTTTGTGTAGAGAAGTCAGCTGTAATTTTGATAGGTGTTCCTTTGAATGTGAGCTCCTTCTTCTCTCTAGCAGCTTTCAGTATATTATTTTTGTGTTGGATTTCTGCGATCTTAACTATTACATGTCTCGGTGTGTTTCTACTTGGGTTGAGGTTATTTGGTGTTCTGTGTGCTTCGGTGACCTGAATGTTGGATCGTTTCCTCATATTTGGGAGGTTTTCTGCAATTATTTCTCCCCAAATTCTTTTTATGTCATTTGTATGACTCCTTCATTCTCATTGATACCAATTATTCTCACATTGTTCATTCTGGCGTCATCCTGCAGGTGATGGATTATTTTTTCCGCATTCTCATTGTTTTAAAGAGATCCTTTCTCACCTTTTGTCTAGCTGCTCTGGCATCTTCAAGATCTGAAACTCTGTCTTTGCTTTCACTCAGCCAGTTTTGTAGCCTCGTGATTGCTATTTTTAGTTCTTCTATATCTCTTTGACTGTGTTTCATGTTTTCTATTTCTTTTCTGTATTGCTCATTCAAGGAATCCATCATATTTCTGATCTCCTCAATTTTTTGTCCATGTCTTCTTTAGAGGTAGTTATTAATTCTTTTTCTGTTGTGTTTCTTCCAATTTGGATTTCCTCTGTATATTTCTGGACTTGTTTCGGTATTTCAGATCCTATGACTTCAAAAAGTTCTTGTTTGATTTCAGAACTTATTTCTTCTTTGAGTTCCTCATGATCTTTCTGCTGTTGTTTCTTTGCTTCAGATGCTGTTAATTCATATATATCACCTGGAATAGTGTTCTCTGCACTTGGTCTGGGTGATCATAGTTTTTCCACCCAATGTTTCTGGAATTCATTCTTTATTTCAGATACTATGTATTCAAATATTTCTTTTTTATTTTGGGAAATTACTTCTCATTTTATTTCCTCTATTGCTTTCTGCTGTTGTTCCTTTGCTGCTGTATCTGTTAGATCATTCATTGCAGCTGAGCTAGTGCCCTTTGCCCTTCCTGATGGACTCGAGGTCTGGGATTGCATTTTTCCCCTTCTCTTTGTCATTTTGTATAGCACTGACCTTTCACTTTTGGTGTAGAGCTTTGGTGCAGCTATAACCTTAGCTTGTTAAGAGATTTGGGTGCCAGTCTATTAAGTTTGAGATTTTCCAGGTATGCCTATCCTGGGTCTAGCTGTTGTGTTCAGTTCCTCTTTTGCTGCAGCTCCTTTGGTTCCGCTATGTTGGTTCCCGGGGTCAGCCCTCCAGTGTCAGGCAGGTCGTTCCCCAGGTGGGCGGGCCTGGGCTTTGGTGGGTCTTCTGGGCTCACAAAAGGATAGTGGATGATTTTATTCACTGAGTAGGCTGTTCTGGGTCGGCCAGCCTGTGCTGGGTCCAGGTCTACCAGCCATAACCCAAGAAGGCTGGGAAAGGTCCTTCTGGTACAGTGGGCCTGGAGCCCTCACTCGCAGGCCAGGCTGGGTTTCGGTCTGTAGCGTGGGACCGAGGATTGCTGAGAAATGTCCCTCCGGCGTGGCAGGCTTGGAGTTCTCATTCCAGGCCGACCTGTACTGGGTCTGGGGCACACTCTCACTGATCTGGGAAGCCTGGTGAGTCGTGCAAATTTGCTCTTACTGGGAGAGCTTGGTGCGGGATCCAGGAGGCTGCTGGAGTCAGCCGCTGTCTCAGGCCGGTCTCTGGCTGGGCGGCGTGGGCAGGATCAAGGAAGATGGCGGAGTCGGCCACGCTGTCTTTGGCCGGTCTCTCAATATACATTCTTTGAAATTTTATTTTTATTGCCTAGATACTCTTCCAGAGATAATCAAATATAAAACTGTAAAAGCCTAATCACATTGCCCTAGATGTAGCTAAATTATATTTGAGATATTTTCCAACAATTTGTTCTATCACTTCACGAAATAATTTAGTTAAATTTTTAGTTTATTCTATTCATGAGTAGTTTGATAATGTATGCTGTAATTTATCTTTTCCTAAACATTTATCTGTTTCTACCTCATTTCCTTTGAAATTCATGATAACTTTCTTATCAATTCTAAGCTGGTCTTAACATTTTTCCATTTGACTTTTACATTTTAACTTACTTGTGGCATTTCTTTTCCTGTAGATATATTTGTAAATTTTATGTTTTTTCTTAATTTTTATTTTATTTATTTATTTGATACAGGGTCTCTCTACACAGTTCAGACTCATAGTGATTCTCCTGTGTCAGTCTCTCAGCCCTGGGATTACAATCGTGCACCACCATCCCGGTCTCAGGCCAGCGTGGTGGTATGATAGGCACAGCCTGGGATCAAACCTCTTTCCTTCCTCATGCCAGGCAGGTGCTTAGGTTGCCAAACTATCTCCCGTTCCTTATTCGAACGTTTTGTCTTAGCACATTTATACTTTCTGTCTCTGAATTCTAGATTTTTTAGCATAGAGATATAAATTTTCTTCCTGTAAAATTCTAAAAGTTGTTCCACTATGCTTTCAACTAGTTTAATTTTAAATGTGTGAAGCAATTAATGTGATAGAAATATAATATTATTATATATTTCCTGGTTTATTAACTGTCAAAGTATGAT
>PVKA01014536.1:0-52174 GCA_004027165.1 Ctenomys sociabilis
GGAAAAAAAAAAAAAAAAAAAAAAAAGAAATCTGTCTGTGCACTAGAGAACAGAGGAGTCCAACTCAGGGCCTGGATCCCATGGGAATGTCCTGCACAAGCCCAGCTGCGGACATAGAGCCCATGACAATGCCTCGCACAAATCTGTATCAAGGACCTGCGCTGGGAAGGAGCAAGGTCAGTGGGGGAAGCTAGAAAGTCTGAGCCAGCAGAATGAAGGACCTCGCCAGCAGGTCGAGGACTTTATACCGGAGGTGGGAAGCAACATTCCAGCGAGGACCTGAGATCCCGGAAGAGAACCACGGCCACCCGCAGCATGAGGACCTGAGCTCCCCTGGTTGGAACAGCTGAGTCCATATCAGGAACAACAGTGTGACGGGCTTCTCCAGGAGAATCGACAGCACGCCGTCACCCCCTCCAGTTCTCCTTTTATGCCGTGGGCAACAGTCCTTAGTGGGCTTTCCTCGAGAGAGCCACACCGATTCAGTTCAGCTGCATATGATAGCTTGACCATTAATTAATCCACTGCAATTTTTTTTTTTTTTGTCTTTTTTGAGACAGGGTCCCACTATGCAGTTCAGGCTGGCCTTAAGCTCACTTTGTAGCTCAGGCTGGTCTCGAACTCAAAACAATCCTCAGCCTCCCGAGTGCTGGGATTACAGGCATGCGCCACCATGCCTGGCTCCACTGCAGTTTTTAAACACATTTTCAGTTTCATTGACTGTTACTGGTTAACTTACAATGTTTATATCTTAATGATTCACCTTGGGAGATATATATAATCATATAATTATGTTCATATATAGACCTGTATATGAACATAATTATATGATTATATTCAGAAATATGTGTGTCCATTTCTTCTGTATTTTCCATTTTATTAGGTATAGGATTTCAAGGTAGGTTTTTGATAATCTAGATTTCTGCAGGATTTGTTGTATGATTTCACCATTTTCATTCATAAATGCATGAATTTGAATCTTTTTTGCATAAGGATGCTTAAGGATGTGGCACTTTAATCTTTGAAAGGACCAAATCTTCACATCATCTATTCTTTGCATTGTGTTTAGTCTCCATTGCATTAATTTCTGCTCTGATCTTTTATAATTTCCCTCTTTGTATAAGTTTTGTGCTTAACTTGCTCTTTTTTTTTTTCTAGAAGATTAAGGTTCGACATTAGGTTATTTGAACTTGCTGTTTTTATTTTTTCTTTCCTAATCAGAGTTTATTGGTATATTTTACGTAAACATAATGATCACATTCATTGCAGAACATTTGTTCCTCCTGTACATGGTTTTATTTTATTTTATTTTTGTTTCTTCTTGGATGGAGAGGGTTCTTTTTGAGATAAGATTTCACTATGCTGCTCAGGCTGGCCTGGAGCTCACTCTGTAGCCCAGGCTGGCTTTCTACTCACAGTGATCCTTCTGTCTCAGCCTCCTGAGTGCTGGGAATACAGGCAGGAATCACCATGTCCAGCTTTTCCCTGCTGTTTTTAAAGATCTTTCTTTTGGGTGAGGCCAAATAGCACAGCAGACTACAGCACCTGCTTAGGCAGATGCAGGGGCCAGGGGTTCAATCCCCGGGGGCACTCTTAAGATGGTGATTGAGACTGGGCGTGGTTGCATGCCTGTAATCCCAGCACTTTGGAGACTGAAAACAGGAGGATCACTACAAGTCCAATCTGTGTAGTGAGACTGTGTACTAAATATATATTTAAAAAAAGTCTTTTTATGATCATTAACTGCATTCTTGTTTATACTTTCAATGTAGAATTTTAATCTCCTTTCTTTGAATTTATTTCATGGATTCCATTTCTTTTGTATGTCCATTAATCATTCCTGTCATTTTTCTAAGTCTTCTACATTTTTTAAAAATCTGTTCTAGAGTCATTAACCATGTCTTTTCGTTATGGTTACTGTGTCTATAATTATCTGAGAAATTATTTCTGATTTGATTTTTTTTTTCTAGAGCCTAGTTAATGATTTTTTGTGTAGTTTTTGTTTGTTTTTTGTTTTTGTCTACTAGAAATCTAACTCAAGACCTTGCACCTGCCAGGAAGGTGCTGTGCCACTGAGCTCTATCCCTGGCCCTCACCTGCTTTCTTACTTCTGCTGTTACCTCTTCAGAATGTCCAGATGATCGCTTTCAAATTGTCTCACCCTATTGCGCCCCAGGTTTGCCTTTGGTAAGCTGGAAGTCTGAAGCTGCACCTTGCCTAAGTGTCTTACTTTCTCTGAGTTTGAAGTTTGTTTCCTGGATTGATGCATGTATGCTACTTATGGCAAATAGCTTTATTGCTCGTATTTAGAATCCTTAGGAAATGACAACTTCTCAGAGATGTCTTCCAGATATAGCTGTCTTTTGGATTTTGCAATTTCCTACTGCTCCAATTTATTGGGGATGAGAAGATGCTGCATATCTGGCCTAGCCTTGGTCCTTTGGCCTATATAGTATTTATTTATGACCCTTATCCAGTCTCAGGCTTGGTGCTGTGAGGAAAAATTGATTGGAATAATTATGTCACCTTGGTTAGAGTAGAGCAATCAGAAATAACAGTAGCATCAAATGGCCTAGAATATGACAAACTGGTAATTATTAATTTGCCACCTTTAACCTTTTTGCCACCTTTAATGTGAACTAGGTTTGTGGTTATATAAAAAAAATTTAAAATAACCCAGAAAACTGGATATGGTAGATATACCCTCAGCGTGGTAATTTTACACTTGGTGGATAACATTTAAAAGGGGTTTTGGAAGGGGAGAAATAGAGTTGTCTTTCTATTTGTTTATTTTTGGCCAGTTTAGCCTACCCTAAGGGCAGGACTGGCACAGCTTGTGGTGCTGGGGATCCAACTACAGTTTCCTGTGCCTGCCTAAGCTGGCCTAAGCAGGTGCCTTAGACTGCTGAACTATCTTGCTGGCCCTGGGGGTGGGTGGGGGCGAAAACGGAGGAACAGAAAAAGGGGAAGAGATTAGAAGTAAGGCTGGAGGACAAGAGAAGATTATGTAAATTTTGGAAAAGTGAAGAAGCCAGAGAAAAGAGAAAGAAATAAAAACAAGAACAGAACAGCAAAAAAAGCAAATGACAAGAAACAGTGTTCACATTCATAGATATTTGTGTTTTTTTGTACCAGGAATCAAACTCAGGACCTGCTGCTGAGCTATATCCCCAGCCCTTCACATTGATATAAAAAGAACAATTAGGAAAAAAAGAAAACACAAAGAAAAGAGAAAAATAACTTTTAGAAGTCCACTTCTAGGTGGCACGTCTCTGCTGTCACTGGTAGACAAAAGTGGACACAGTTCAGGTCCATGCTGCTTACGCTCAGCAGTCAGCTATAGAATGTGGTAGCTCTACCTTTAGTTCCACTGCAGTGCAGCCTGGCTTCTGGCTCAGGCTGGAACCTGACTTGTTTAGTCTGCCACACTCCCTGTGCCGCCTCCTGCTGGTTGAAACTCAGCTCCTTGATCTCCCGCTGACTTGAATTTATCTCTGCCTCACCTGATACAGGGTCCCACTAGATGGAGCCATCCTGCAGTAGCTCTGAGCTCCTGGCTCAGTTTCCCCTCTCTAAGGGTGATTGCCATCTCCTGGGCTATGGCTGAACCCAAATGACTCACCAGCCACTGCAGTCTGCATTGCCGACCCTTCCATTTCGCTGCTCCATTTCTCTGTGGAGGCTTCAGAGTTGCCAGTACTCACCATGTATGTGCAGGTTTGAGACTTCCTTGCTGTGCAGTGCGTCATGCCCAGGGCGAAAGTGTTGCTTGCCATCTCTTCTTTGTTGAATTCTCTTCACTCTCACATTGGCTTGGATTATCACTGTAGATCCTTCCTGGGAACCAACTTCCTCCCGGGATCCCTTTTCCACTTCCCTTTTCCTCCTCTTGCTGTATTCCAGCAACTTAGTCACTAAGTCTCAGAGATTTGCTATTCACTACCTTGCCTTATATTCCTCAAAGTCTGCAAGCATTTTAATAAATGAACTTTCAACGGGGCAAGTTAAGCATGACATAGTTTCCTCAAAAGCTGCCTCATAGCAGTTATTTACAGAATGCTCTGTCTGACCTCACAGGGCCCTCTGCTGTGTGGTTCTGTCCTTTATTGGCAAACTTTTCCTTGATGTGTTGTTTTTATGTGCAATAGTTTTTATGCTACCTTCTACAGGCCTTCAGCTGCACCTGTGCTTCATACAACCCCATCACATTCTCATATGAACCCTACTCTGGGCTTCTGGAATATTCTAGAAAGTTCTCTGTAGAGATAGATCTTTAGCTACCACCAGTTATAGGCAGGGTTTGGAGTTACCAAAACCCCAAGAGAAACAGCTACATAAGACTAGAATAATGGTATCAATATATAATGATGAGGACATTAACTATTTGTTGATGGCTAACTACAGTGACGGTGAACTCTTTGAGACAGAGCTCTCATGGCCCATTGTAGCATGCATACAATAGGTTTAGCACCACTGGCTTACATTATAAAATATACCTAAGGGCACATGCCTTACAACTGCCAGGAGAAGCTGGTATTGTGAGTTGTGTTCTATAGGTAGGGTGTTGGCACACAAGTAATGTAACAGTTGAGTGGGAATTAATAAATCTGCCTGACATCTCTGACCAGCACTTAATCCGCTGTACGGCAGAGTGTCATGGATAGTGTAGATATGGATATGAGGAGGGGCGTCTATCTGTTCATTGCCCTGAGGGATCCTGTTAAGATTTCTGGATTCAGGATGCTGGGCCTGCCTCAGCTTCTGGACTCGAGCAGTGCAGTCCTCCGCTGTAGCAGTTGTCATGTTGGGGGTGCTGGGAAGGAGGGATGCCTGTTTGTTTTAGAGGAGCCTGGAATTTCTTTCTGGGAATTTTCAGCAGTTCTGTATTATTTGTCATTTCCCTTCAGTTCCACAGAAAATGTGGCAAAACCACATTCCTGGAAGCACTGTGCCCCTCCCGTGCATCCAGCTGGGCTGGCCTTGGATGGGAACCAACCAGGGAAAGCCTGGCTGCCTCAGCCCCCTGCGTTCACTGATTCAGCGGGCTGTGTGCGTCCTGGGCCTCCGAGTGCTGATGAGGCAGTTCATCGCTGATTTTCCTTTTCATTCCTCGTGACCGCCGCCACAGAGCGCTTCCTAGAATCTGGCTGGGGTCCCGCTACTAGTGATGCCCGGAACCAGCGTGCCTGGAAAGGTCGTTTGTGGCCATGACGGGCGTGAGCCCCCCAGACGGGCTGGTGCTGTTTTAGTGAGCAAGCAGTGACCCTGCCTCGTGGGGCCACCTCCAGACGCCAGGCAGGGAATGGAAGAATCAGTGCTTCTCAGGAGGAAGGCTGAGGTCGCCCGAGCTGATTCCAGTGGCTTTTTTTTGGATAGATTTTTGTAGTCTCCCTTGCTGTTTAGGCATAGGTGTGGGCAGGGATTGCTGGGTCACCCTTACTGTGTCTCGAGTACAGAGCTTGAAGCCCATTGCCTAATCTTCCACCCCACCACAACCCTGTGAGGTAGGCTGTTTCTGTTTTACGTACGAATGAGGCAGTTGATACCTAGGACCCAGGAACTTGTTTCTGCTACAGGGGATTCTCTATAGGCAACATGAGGTCCATAGCCATTCTCCCCGGGCCACAGGCAACTGGCTGTGTATGTGAATGAGTCCTGTGCAGTCTGTGAGGTCGGCTCTAGGTTTTCTCTCTGCGCTCTAGGGACTGGGTAGTGTTGTTATAGAGATGCCAAGACGTGGCTTTTCTGAGGACCAAAGGGTGAACAGTGCTAGGGAGACCTGATCCAGCATAAGCCTTTGGTTTATTTACTCAGAGCCTGTTCCTGGGTTGATTTCCTTTCCCTTTTGCCCTATTCTAGGGGCAGACCTTGTTTGGAAAGGACTGACTGCTAACATGCCCACTGGTGAATCTCACGGGAAATTCTCACATCTTTGGAGGTGCTTGGGCAGCCGTTATCAGTTGACGCTGCGGTGTGGGCAAGCCGTCTCTTCTCCTGTCCTTTGCCTACCCACCCGCTTGGTTGCCAGTCACGGCCCTGTCTGTGGGCTCCGCGCCTCCTCAGCACTTTCATTCTGTGCCATACAATAGGGCACTTCCCTATAGCTGACTGACTGTGTTATTGTCCTAAATCTGGAGGCTTCCTGCCTGCACTGCTTATTTCCTGGTGGGAAGGAACACTACACTCCTGGTGTCTATCTGTGGAACCTGTGAGGAGTCTCTTTTCTCGGTCCTTTATAGCTCTGTGACTCAAGTGGAGCAGCCAAGGGGCCCATGCACCTCTTCCTGGGGGCCGGGGGGCTGCAGACTTTGTGTGGCAGGCCACTGAATCTGTCTATAGCCAGTTGGATCCCATTTCACTCCATCATGTGATCCTTTCCTCCTGTTGGAGGCCATTGCCATGTTAGTATGAAAATATTAAAAGTCAGTTTTGTTCAGGAAGGAGTCAGTTTGGCAGTTAGTCTAGGGCTGACAGACCTGCAGAGCAAGCAGTAGGTTTGAGGAGTACAGGAGGGGATGAGGGCCCCACTGTTGGATGAGGAACTATCCCACTGTTGATGTGAACTGGAAAAGAAACATAACAGTGCTTAGCATTAAAATCCACTAACCACCTTATTTCCTCACAGACAATCATTGCTTATGGGAGGACTCAAGGGTTTTTTGTTGTTGCTTTTGTTTTTGGGGTACCAGGGGTTGAACTCAGGCCCTTGCACTCGCCAGGGAAGTGCTTATTCCACTGAGCCATCTCCCCGGCCCCCAGCTTGATCTTATCTTTTTAAAACTTAGTGATCCTTCCTTTATCTACAGAACATGGAGAGTTCCTGGCGCTGGACCTCGGAGGGACCAATTTTCGTGTGCTGTGGGTTAAAGTAACAGACAACGGGCTTCAGAGGGTTGAGATGGAGAACCAGATCTACGCCATCCCGGAGGACATCATGCGAGGCAGTGGCACTCAGGTAGGACCCTTGTCTCAGCGAAGCTACTGCTGGCTACCAGTACCTGCCGGGATGTTCTTCCTGCACTTTTTTCTGCTGCTGTCAGCCGAGGGAAAGACACTTATCAAGACATCCCTGGATGCTAGCACAGTAGGAAGCAGCCATGGCAGCTGGACCTCTGGCTCTCCCTACTGGATTTTATGCCTAGTGGGCACTTGATAATAAAAGGAACAAGTGGAGGAGAAGCATTGATGTAAGATGCCCCATGGGCCTCAGGGCTTGGGAGGAGCAAAGCCTTCTGTTTTCTATTTGCTGTCCCTCCTTCCACCATCCAGGCCATTGCTGGGAAAGGGATTCTGAGGATGAGTAGATCAAGTGAGGGAGATACTTGGTGATCCTTTGTCTTTGGGGCTGGCCTTGAGGGTAAACCAGGTTTTTTGGTCTTATTGCTGAGATTGGGGAAGGAAGCGGTGTCCCAGGACAGGGTTACATGGCTCCAGTCCAGTGTCTGGTGGACACGGAGGGGTGAGGCTCTGCTTCCACTGTTTCCCTCATGTGTGTTGAAGCCTAGCTTTATCCATCTGTAAAGAGGGAGATGACAGAACCTCGACTGTGGTGAGAGTTAGAAGTGCAGACATTCAGAGTGTTGCACAGTGCTCAGCATAAAAACCGGTACTCTTACTGCTTTTCCTGAGGAAGTTTTGTCTGTTCATCTAGTTACTTCCTCGTATTCTGCTTCCTGTCTCTCTGGCCTATCTTTCCCCACCATGGAGAATGTGTTCCCTTTTTTTCCCACTGCCTGTACCTCCATTCTGGTCCCCAACTCCAGATCACAAATATTTGAGAACTGAGTAAACAAGACAAAAGCAGAAATTCTCTCTGTGATTATGAAAAAGACTTGCAACACGAGGACACGTTGGGTAGATTTTTATCTCATTTCTGTGGCCTTGAGTACACCAAGGACCCATGCACCTCCCAACCTCTGCATCGGGTGTTCTCTCTGGAGCCTGCCAATGGCTGTGGGCAGTGCATGTGGGTCTCTGCTTACCCAGAGGGGATATTCATTTCAGATATTCAGGATATGGGTACAGTGCTTTGAAAAAATTTAAAATCTCTTAAACTACCTACTTAGGGGTTATAGAGAAAGGTAACTTTATTCTCATTGAAATATGTAGACAAAATGTTTTAGTTCGAGCCAGGTGTGATGGCGCATGCCTGTAACCCCAGCACCAGTGGGAGCCTGAGGCAGGAGGATAATTATGAGTTTCAGACCAGTCTGGGCTAAAAAGTGAGCTCGAGGCCAACCTTAACTACATAGCAAGATCTTGCCTCAAAAAAAGTTCAAATTTTTAAAGCTAGAATAAGAGACTAAAAGATACAATAGAATAAAAACCATGTTGCCTATCTGGAAGTAATAATAACAGTATTGGAATAGTATAAAATTTTTGAGTAAATGAGAAAATGCTACACAAAAGTGAAATAAAACTAGAAGATAATATACACAGCTGTCACCTTGAGGAAGAGAAATAATACTATGTGCCCAAAACAAGAAAATATTTAGAAAAAGACTGGAAACATTTAAAGGAACTATTTAGTGATATAATTATTTGGTACTGTATTTCATACATATATATATATATATATATATATTTCATATATATATTTCATACATATATATATATATATATATATATATATATCCCTGCCTTTTGGATATTAGTTATAAGTACTTTAATTAAAGAAAAATATGAACTTGAAAAATGTAAGTTAGCGAAAGCAGGTGCAGCAACTGGGACTTGATTCCTGGTGTGCACTATGCTGGCCCCACCTCCAGGGCACGCTGAGATGGAGACTGAGACTGGGCGTGGTGACATGCACCTATAATCCCACTCGGGAGGCTGAAAATAGGAGGTTCACTACAAGTCCGATCTGTGTAGTGAGACCCTGCAGACCTTGTACTAAATACATAAACAAAACAAAACAAAAAACCAAGACCAAAAACATCAAAGCCCAAACTTGCCAAAGGCTCTTGAGCTGCGAACCTGGGCCCTAGGGCTCCTGGGCGAACCATGCAGCCACTCAGGATTTTCAAGGTGTGTCTTTTAGGAAGGGGAGTGGGAAGATCCTGAAGACTAACAGGGAAAAGGAAGCCTTTCTGACTTCATTAAGTGGTGCCTTTTGAGCCTTTTACGGCAGGAAGGTATTGGCTCTTTTTTTCCCAGCATCTTATCCTTGGGTCTTCAGCTAACAGAGAGACAGCCTTCCAATTCAAGGAAGCGGTCTCCTTTTCCCTAGTTGTAAAAAGGTCTAAGTTCTTTGAACCCAGCACTGTGTGAAGGGAAATTCAGGCAGTGATGGGCCTGCTCGCTGTGTCGTGCGCTGTCAGCCACTGTGATGCTGAGCGCCTGAAATGTGGCTAGTTCAATGGAAAGGCTGTATTTTAATTCTTACAATTTTGCTGCTGGGCATGGTGACACGCCTTGTTTTCTCAGTGGCTGAGGAGGTGGAGACAGGAGGATCATAGATTCAAGGCCAGCCTGGGCAACTTAGCTAGATCTGTCTTTTGAAAAGTACTGGTGATGTAGGTTAGTTTGCCTTCAACCCCCAGTACTGTAAACAAACAAGTGAATGGCCCGTGGCTCGTCTGTGGGCTTAGGCAGGATTTTGAGCTTCTTTCCTGCTTTTTTTTTTCTTTCCCCCTCTGAACAGGGGACAGGGGCTAGGGCTGCTGTGGGGAAGCTGTCTTGTTTCTCTGTCTTCTGAGGGTTCTTGCTTTTTCCAGTGATCACTTTCTTTGCACACCTTTTTTTTTTTTTTTTTTGTATAGAGATAAGTTTGACAAGCGAGTCAAGAAGATTAGGCTATACATTTGTTTAAAATATATAATTAGCTTTTTTGGGGATCAAACTCTTGGGACCTTGCGCTTGCCAGGCAGGTGCTTAAAGCACTGAGCTTTCTCCCCAGCCCTTCAATATATAAATATATCCCTCAATTTTTCTTCAGCTTGTTAACAAAAGAATAGAGCTTGTTGGGTAGCTCTCTAGAAGCCCTATTTACATATTAAAATTTGTCAAAGGAGTTGCCTGTGTATGTGCCTGAGCTCTTTTGGACAGAGCTCTGCCTCGAGGGTGTGCTATTTTGGAGGTCGAAGGTTTGGGTCGCTATGGTTAACTTTGCAGGGGCTCAGATAGAGGACCAGAGTCCAAGGCTGAAGCTCAGTGAAAGCGGGCCACCTCCCACCCTGGGCTGGCCCTGTCTCCCTGGACCCCTCCCCCTGGCTACACCCCAGCCATCTGGTGCCAGTGGGCCTGTCACCTCCCTCCCTCAACCTTGTATTTCCTGTGTCAATGCAAATAATGTGGTTTTACCAGCCCCGGATCGCCTGAAAGGCTTGTTAACACGTTGTTGAACCTTCCAAAAGCTTCTTCTACTGTAACCTGGGGGGAGGGATGTAATTTACAGTTTTAATCTGTTACCAGGTAAGGATAGGCATGCTGCTAGTCCAGGATGACCGCTTTGGAAATCCTTCGTAGGGTCTGCTTCTTTCTGGAAAGGAGAAGATAGTTGTCTTCAGGCCTCACTGTGTTCCCTGGCTTTTAGATGTTGCCCTGTAGTCCATCTGCTCCTTGGAATCAGCTCAGGCTCTTTGGCCTCTGATTACTTTCTGCACTAGAACGCCTCTTCTCTCAGCTTCTTGGTGTCTGGAAAGGTACTAGTTTCTCTCTGAGGGTGCTGAGTGGGCAAAAGGAAGCCTGGGGGCTGCTCTGAAGCCCTGCTTATTGTGAACAGGCTTCCCGGAGGCCCAGGAGTTTTTAGGTCCTGCTCATAGATATGAGGCGCCTCACCCACAAAACATCGTTCTGCAGTGCTTTTCATTGGTCTTTCTTTGTGAAATGGGGGGGTGGGGTGGGGGGAGAGAGAGATATTGAGAACTTTTTTCGATTGTCTCCAGGGGACTCAGTTTCTAGAATGGAGAAGTATAAAATTAATTATTTCTGTTAAGTTGGTCCATAGAATGAGGGCAGAGAAAGACCCCTTTCCCGCCAATCAGAGGCTGCTGAGGAACTTCTTGCAGTAAGATGGGCCTTCCTTTCTGTAGGATAATCAGCTGGGAGTCTGTGTTAGGACCACTGAACATCTCTATTCTCTGGGTTGACTTTTTGATAACTTTGTGAGCCTGCCCTGCCTCCTAGAATTATTTTTGGAGGAGCCTAGGAAAATGGTTTACCCGGAAGATACCATTTAATGAGTACTAACTAGTGTTCAGTTATCATCCCCATTTTATAGATGTCCAAAGGAAGACCTCAAGAGGCAAGTGTGAAGATGTGACAAGGCTAGCTTCTTTCTGCATCAGAAGTCCCTGCTCCTAACCTCTGTGCCGCTCTCCCTCCCCACTCATCTTGCTGTGTCATGTGTCCTTAGCTGTTTGACCACATCGCTGAATGCCTGGCCAACTTCATGGAGAAGCTACAAATCAAAGACAAGAAGCTGTCACTGGGCTTTACCTTCTCCTTCCCCTGCCACCAGACTAAACTAGATGAGGTAAGTGGGTTCTCAGATGTTTCCAGGTATCGTGCTCAGGGCTGGGAGGGCTGCTAAGCTGCTGGCTTCTGTGGTGTTAGTAGGAGCAGCACTGAAGGGTTGGACAATGTTTCCTTATGGAAAGTTGATAGTTCTAAGTGTGTAGGTGTGTGTGTGTGTGCACACGTGTGCGCATGCACATGCCCTTCTTGCCCTCCATGCACTGTTAGGGGATTCTTCTGTTCTAAAGTACTATGAAAAAGACCATTATAAGAAGGTTATCCAGCAGTTGATGGTATGAAGGTGTGAATGTCTTATGTAGACAGTGAATAATCTACTTTTTCCCCTTCTTAGAGTCAGTGAAACATGGATGAGTCATGCATTTAATCCCTTTTCCTGGTCAGAAGCCTGGGTTTTTCTTTCTAGGCTCGTCAAGTGGCCATCTATAAATTCAATCCTGACCTATGCCATGGGGCCGAGGTCCCTGAAAATGAAGACTGTTGGAGGAGTGTGGTTTTTGGTTTGGTTGTAGAGACTCAATATTGATTCCTTGGGTCTTTTCCAGAGTTTTCTGGTCTCATGGACCAAGGGATTCAAATCCAGCGGAGTGGAAGGCAGAGACATCGTGGATTTGATCCGGAAGGCCATCCGACGGAGAGGGGTGAGTAGGGCAGGAGCTTGGGGGCCGTAATCCTGTTGGGTCTGCTCTGAAGTCCTTTCTCTGCCTCTCCTGACACTCAGTCTGATAAGGTTTTGGAGGAGTTTGCTTCTTCCTTGCTATGCTGTTTACCCAGGCACTTTGTATGTGATTAGATGCCTTTGAGGTTCTGAGATTTATATGCTAGAAAGTAATCTTAGCTTTAGTGCAAGAAAAAAAACAAAACAATAACAACAAAAAAACCCCTCATTTTTTAACCACGAAGAAGACTTGGCTATCATTTTTCAAGTAAGAAAGTTGGTATGAGGCTGAGACAAAGGTGGGGCAGGGAGGAAAGAGGACAGCATAAGAAACATCCATGGTCAGAAGGGTTATGGGGAGGAAGAAGGAGAGAGAGAAAAAGAAGAGGAAGAAAAGAGGTGGAGGGGGAGAAGAAAGAGAAGACAGCAAGGTGGTTCTTAGTCAGTGATGTCTACTAACTTGACTGCAGGGATACTGTCAGGAAAATCGTCAGCCATGCCGGAGGCAACTGAACTGGCCCGAGTGAAGTGCTGCTATTTGACTGGGTCTAGGCCCGGGTATCCAGCTCTACTCTTCTTTGGCTCTGCATTGGGCCAATATAGGGACAGCTCCATTATAGTGGAGCTGTGTTGTTATTGTTTCTCCATCTCCACATCTGTGTCCTTTCTGAGATTTTGTGCCTTCCCTTCCATCCCACAGGACTTTGATATTGATATCGTGGCTGTGGTAAATGACACAGTTGGGACCATGATGACCTGTGGCTATGATGACCAGAACTGTGAGATTGGTCTCATCGTGGGTGAGTGAGCCCGAAGTGTGAGGGCTGGTGCAGTCCAGCGTCCAGTGCTTGGGGATGTGGGCTGCAGAGGGAAGCGTTTTTGATGCTGGGGTGTTTCCTTGCACTTCACATTTGAAGATAATGTTGCGGTCACTTGGGAGGGGAAGAAGAGGAGGATGGGCCTGGGGCAAGGGCAGGCAGTGGAAGTGAGTGTTGGTCTGGTCTCTTGCTCTGGCCAGGCACTGGCAGCAACGCCTGCTACATGGAGGAGATGCGTCACATCGACATGGTAGAGGGTGATGAGGGCCGGATGTGTATCAATATGGAGTGGGGGGCCTTTGGGGACGATGGCGCACTCAATGACATCCGCACCGAGTTTGACCAAGAGATCGACATGGGCTCCCTGAACCCTGGAAAGCAACTGTGAGTGTCCCTTCCTGAGTACGACATGTGGGGGAGGGCTAGGAGGCTGTGGTTGGGGCCACCTAGGGCCAGAAGCTTGTTTCTTTTTTTCTTTGTAGTCTTAATATTGTCTGCCAAAGGTTGCCAAGGTAGCACTGATTAGGGGAATGTTTGTGACTGTAAATCTCTGAGCTGGCTCTGAAATCAATGAAGTGCATAAACGCGGTCATCCTTCAGCAGTCACTTTAGAAGGTCATGTTCTAAGTGTGGGCCCTTGTGTTTCTACCAACCTTATATTTTAAATTTTCTGCCGAACCTGTGAACAGCATGGAAACGCCATAGCTACAGGGTCAAGATGAGGGTCTCTAGAAGCCTCTTTGGCAGCTGTCACCCCAACAGTGTCCACAGGGTCCCAGGTCCTCCTGCCCCAGCCACAGATGAACCTAGAGCTGTGGAAAAGCTATCGAAGTAGCCTTTTTGTTTTCTGCCTTGGGCCTTGACCCAGCCATTGCCTGGGGTGGATAAGGGAGGGGCCCTGGCATTTTGCACCCTGAGTGCTGTATACTCTTGCCTGATCAGACTTGGTTTTGTGTTACTTTTGCCTCTTGCATAACGTCCTTCTTCTCCTTCTTCGTTTTCGTATTTACTAAATGTTCCTCTTAAAGAACTTGGGGCAGGAATGTTGCAAGTGCTGAAGACAGTTGCAAAACACTTTGAGCATTCAGTACCTCTACGGACCTCTCAGTGCTGCGACCATTTTCAGAAGGCTATTAGGACAGATCTGTAGTTGGAGAAGAAGACCAGCCCTATAAGCCAGAACAGCACTGGGTAGCTTTTTCTTTACTGCAGAGCCCTTGTTTCCTCAGTGCAGGGTCTTGTTCAGTCACAAGCTTGCCTCACATGCTGAAATGTGAGTCCATGTACTTGAGCTTTCTTAGGAACATAGCGCCTGTGTCTGCCATGGGTGATGAGAGGTTTATGAACCGAGAAGTCACCCACTCCGTGCCTGCCTCTGTTAGTGAGACATCCTTGTCATCTTCAGGAGCCATGTGTCCTTTGAAGTGTCCAGAAGAAACATTGCCAGCCGGTTGGCAACACACCTCTGCCCTTTCCATGTGTAAGAAAAAGGTTGAAAGCACATATTCCAAATTGTCAGCTGTGGTAGCCCTGAAATCATGATAGATCATGTCATATTGTGGGCACTCCCTAGCTCCAGGATTCTTTCAGAAAGACAATGTTGAAGTAGATGTGAGTTCTCCACTGTGGCAGCCTGGCAGTGCCTGTGCTGGAGCTGTGCACCCCGAGCTCAGGGCAATGCTGCCAGCTCTCGCTTAGCTCCATCCCCGCCATACCTTGAGCAAGTAGCTTTCTGGGGCATGTCCAAATCCTTTCTACTCTGCTGCTCAGGGCCCTCCTTCACTGTAGCCCTCCCTGGGTAGTCCTGGCAGGCCCCAGATACCATCATGCTCTTAAGACCTAGATCCTTTCTGAGAGACTTTCGCCAGTGAGAAAATCACCAGGCCTCACTCTCTTGTCATGTAGTCCTAGCCTGAAAGACTAATTTCTAAAGAGAACAGTGTCACCTAGTGTTGGAAAACTAAACTACTCCGGCTGCCTTCTCAGTTTGAGGGGTCTCCTTTGTCTCTTCGCTTGTCACTTACCTACCCAGAAATGTTTAGTGTGTTACCCCTAGAATCTTTCTTAAATGTAGATTTTTTAAAATGTCTTTTTAAGACAGGGTTTTGGGGCTAGGGAGATAGCTCAGTAGAATAAGCACTTGCCTGGCAAGCACAAGGCCCTGAGTTCAATCCCCGGTACCATAAATAAACAAACAAACAAATAAATAAGTAAGACAGGGTCTTACTATACAGTTCAGGCCAGCCTTGAGCTCAGTTTATAGCCCAGGCTGGTCTTAAACTCCCAGCGATCCTCCTGCCTCAGCAGGCCCCCCGTCCTGGGGTCATATAGGCCACCACGCCTTGCTTATTTCTAGATTGTTGAGCTCTGCTGCAGCCTGCCCTTGTGACCTTTTATTTTCACAGGATCCCAAAGGATCCTGGAAAGAGTGCGACATGAGTTATGAGTGGCTAGAAGCAGGACTAGGCCTGCATCTCATCAGATTGACATTTTTTTCTCTTGAAAAAAATGTACTGGGGATCTACCTATGGTTTTATTTTTGAAAATCATTTTCTGGTTGGAGAAGAATGTGTAAAGATCACTTTTGTAGACAAAACTTACTTTAACTACAACTCAGCTCATTCCATAATGTCCCATATTCAGGCTTGGATGTTTCATTTGGCTGCTGAAGCTGTTTCATAGGGTTGTCAGCATGAGGGAAGCCGAGCCCCACATAGGGCTTCTTGATGGGGCTGCCTGAGTTAATCCTTAGCTATGCACCAGGCTCTCAGATGAGCTCGAGTGCCCCCAGGAAGATTGCGTGTTCACCAGGGCTCTGCGCGCCTCTCCCTGCAGGTTCGAGAAGATGATCAGTGGGATGTACATGGGGGAGCTGGTGAGGCTCATCCTGGTGAAGATGGCCAAGGAGGAGCTGCTGTTCCAGGGGAAGCTCAGCTCCGAGCTCCTCACCACAGGCAGCTTCGAGACCAAAGACGTTTCGGATATTGAAGAGTAAGCTTCTGGGGCCACTGGCTGTGCTCTCACTTGGCTCTGCGGAACTTGGGGTATCGGTTGTGGTTGTAGAACGAGGGCCAATGGTCAAGGTTTAAAGGATTTTGCTGTAAGTGGCCACCCCAGAAGAAGTGCCTTCCTTGGCTGGGCACCAGGAGAGGAGTCTTCCCACAGCTAGTGTTTCCTGCCCTGTGAAGGGAGCTCGCCAGGTCGCCAGCCCTTTACCCGCAGCTGCAGCACAGGCAGGCTCTGGCAGCTTCAGAGGGAAGACAGCTGGGTGCCCACGTTAAGTGGGGGCTGGTGGCGGAGGTTCGTTTGTCTGTGGTGAGACGCCAGGAACATGGCCTGTCCTCATACAGAGGAAGACTAGGTTTCAATTTCTATTAGAGATGAGATGAGGCACCAGGGGGGAGGTGGGGAGAGACAGAGACAGACAGACAAACAGGGACAGAGACAGAAGGTCTGGGAGAAGAGAGAAACCTCAGGTGGCTGTTAATCCAAATCCCAGTCCCCGTCCCAGTCCCAGTTCTGCCCCACCCACAAAGAAGCAAAGAGGGATTCAGCCCGCACTGGGGAATGGGGTTTTCTGGAGCTGAGGCCTCCTCCCCCGGTCCACAGTGGTCACACACTTGCCCACAGCTCCATCTTTGTTTCCCAGGGAAAAGGATGGTGTCCAGAAGGCCCGCCAGGTGCTGCTGCGGCTGGGAATGGATCCCCTGCAGGAAGACTGCGTGGCCACCCGCAGGGTCTGTCAGATCGTGTCCATGCGCTCCGCCAGCCTGTGTGCGGCCACACTGGTTGCCGTGCTGCGGCGCCTCAAGGAAAACAAGGGCGAGGACCGGCTGCGCTCCACCATTGGGGTCGATGGCTCTGTGTACAAGAAGCACCCTCAGTGAGTCCGTGTCCCCTGCCTGGATGTGATGGAGCCCTGAGGGTGGCTGGGACTGCTACCTCCGTGGCCAGTGCGTGGGGTTGAGGGTCTGTGGAGCGCAGCAGTGCCTCAGGGCAGGCGTGAGCTACCCTGGCTGCTGGGTGCCTGCCTGCCTCCTTCCCTCTTCCTGATGAGTTAGCCCTTCTTTCTTTGCTCTTGCGTGACCTTGTGGTTCCTGCAGGTGCCATGCCCTCTGCCCGGGCCCACCCAGCCTAGTGGGTAGCTGCAGTGGGTTGTTCTCTGGCAGACTTGGGTATTAATGTTAGAGCCTTCCCATCATATTTACCCAAATACTCAAAAGTTCAGCTGAGCCGGGCGTATGCCTGTAATCCCAGCCCTCGGGAGGTTGAGGCAGGAGGATTGTTGTGAGTTCGAGACCAACCTGAGCTACCAAGTGAGCTTAAGGCTACCCTGAACTGCATAGTGAGACCCTGTCTCAAAAAGACAAAAAAAAAAAGTTCAGCTGAGGGGCCGGGGAGATGGCTCAGTGGAATAAGCGCTTCCCTGGCAAGCGCAAGGGTCTGAGTTCAATCCCTGGTTCCACAAAAAAAAAAAGTTCAGCTGAGACCTAGAAGATACCTCTTGGCTGTGCTAGCCTGTTTTCCCACGTTTTCTCTTAATGTGAATGCTGGCTCAAGGGACCTTCATTAACTTAATGGATTACTATGAAAGCTTTAATGTGGGGGCTCCTAGTTTCCTAGCCCTGCGCCCCAAGAACTTCAATGTATATATGAATCATCCGGGGATCTTGTTAAGCAGCTGTTCTGAGTCAGAAGCTCTCGAATGAGCTGGATTCTCTAACAGTCCCCAGTGAGACGCTGCCCACAGACGGCACATGCATAGCAAGCAGTACTATCCCGAGAGTTTCCTGCTGAACTGGCCCATTATGCTCAGTTCTTTGGATACTTTGGGGATCTTTGGTAGAAGCAGGACAGAAAAAAGAGGGGCATTTGCTCGCTGTTGTGTTTAGTGTCTTTCCCAGGCAATCCCAAATGAAACAAATAATGGACATGACAAGTACAGTGGCAGCAGAGCCACCCGATTCCTTCGGGCTGCCCCAGCAGAGCTGACTGTAGCTTACTGACAGGGGAACTGGTGTGCCAGCTTGATGAGGAAGAGGACACCATCAAGAGGACAGTCATCCTGTGTGAATGTGTGCTGGGGACAGCGACTTGTTAGAGGGCTTCTCCTTTCTGTGGGGAATAAACTCAGGCAGGGTAGGCACAGTTGAATACCTGAGTTGTTGCAGTGACCCCCTAATTTAGGAGAAAAGAGAGAGGAGGGTGAGGTTAGCATCAGCTCGCTCCCACAGCTCCCACGGGGTCTCCTAGCACTTGAGCCAAGGCGGTAGCTCCTGGACAGCCCTCTCCACACCCCACAGCCCTTATCCGTGACACCCCTCTCACCCTCTTGGTGGCTGCAGTTTTGCCAAGCATCTCCACAAGGCCGTGCGGAGGCTGGTGCCCGACTGCGATGTTCGCTTTCTCCGCTCTGAGGATGGCAGTGGCAAAGGGGCAGCTATGGTGACTGCGGTGGCTTATCGGCTGGCCGACCAGCACCGTGCCCGCCAGAAGACCCTTGAGCCTCTAAAACTGAGCCATGAGCAGCTGCTGGAGATCAAGAGGAGGATGAAGGTGGAAATGGAGCGAGGTCTGAGCAAGGAGACGCACACCGTAGCTCCTGTGAAGATGCTGCCCACCTATGTGTGTGCCACCCCTGATGGCACAGGTACGCAGCAGGGGCCTGGGCTGGGTGCTGATGCTCAGGAAGGGCTCCCTGAGCTGCAGCCCTGAGCGCTTGAGCCACAACTTGTTTCTTCAGCTATTTTGCTTTAGGTGAATGTTAGCATTGCATGCTGTCAACCAGGAGCTCCTCTGCTAAAAATTAAGCAGTAATGTCAATCAGTAGTTACTGAGTACTTACTACATATTATTTTAAATCAAGTAGTATTTGTTAACTGTTAAAATTTACAAATTTCCCTGGTGAACTGCCACGTCTAATAGAAAACGGGGGCGTAGAGAAGTTAACGAACTTGCCCAGATCATATAGCTGTTCGATATTAGAACTGGAATTCACACTCCAGAGCCATCTCATCACATTCATCTGGGTCAGAGGTCCAAAAACTACACTCTACAGGCCAATTTGACTCATGCCAATGTTTGTAAATAAAGTTTTATTAGTATGCAGCCATGCCACCCATCTGTGCAGTGTTCATACACAACATGGCCTACAAAGCTGAAAATGTTTCCGATTGCCCTTTACACAAAAAAGGTTTTGATTTAATAAACCCTGAGTCTTCTGCCATTTCAGAGACAGTGACTGATGAGCTGGCCACTGTAGCAGGGATCGTGAAGTTCCTGAGGTTGGGGTTTCTAGTTTTTTTTTTTTTTTTTCTTTTTCTGGGCGGAACAGGAGGCTGAACTCAGGTCCTTGCGCTTGTGCTTCTCAAGTCTTTCAGGGTTCATTGTGATTTTGGGCTCCTGCCACATGGGCTCCTTTGAGGACCACCAGCAGCCAATGGGGATGTGGCCTGGGTATTTTCTTCTCCCTTCCGCAGCTCTCATGTTTCACTACCCCCTGAGGTGGGGGAAGAGCTGTAGGGAGGACTCCTCTTCAGGGGAAGGAACATAAACGGTCCCTCTTTGCCAGTCTAACCCATCATTTTCCTGGGTTGGTTTTCCAGAGAAAGGAGACTTCTTGGCCTTGGATCTTGGAGGAACAAACTTCCGGGTCCTGCTGGTTCGAGTGAGGAATGGGAAGCGGCGAGGAGTGGAGATGCATAACAAGATCTACTCCATCCCCCAGGAGGTCATGCATGGCACCGGAGAGGAGGTAAGGCAGGCTGCACCCCGGGAGGGCCTGGTAGCCTTCTTGCCTTCATGGACAGTGCTGTCTGCTCAGCCATGGCCTCAGGGATGGTTCAGCAAGCCCAGGATACCAGCCTGGTGTCTGCTAGGTCTGGGACTGAGCTTAGACCTCCTGAGGTTGGAAACTGTGAGCCTGGACAAAGGCCCTGCTGGGGGCGGCCTGCCCTGGCCAGAGCCCTTGTCTGAGCGCCCCACCTGTCCCTGCAGCTCTTCGACCATATCGTGCAGTGCATCGCTGACTTCCTGGAGTACATGGGGATGAAGGGTGTGTCCCTGCCTCTAGGTTTCACCTTTTCCTTCCCGTGCCAGCAGAACAGCCTGGATGAGGTAACAACCCCCCGCCCCCACCTGGGCTGGGGAGAAAGCTAAGCTGAGTGGAGGGAAAGTAGGGCCTGTGTGACCACGGGGAGTAGAGCTTCCTGGTAGGGACGAATTCACTGAGGCTGCTGGACGTTAAGTAGGTTGGCTTGGCCGTAGCAGGCTTTGGGACAATAATGACCGTGATCAAAAATGAAATGGAACTTAAAAATTTTAAGCACATTTTACCACATGCTATGTTGGTTTCTTATGTGCACGATCTCATTTAATCTTCACAGCAACCTTGTAAGATAGGTGTGTGTGCGCGCACGTGCGCACACGTGTGCACACCCCCATATTGTGTGGATGTGGGTGTGTATGCCAGGGCTGTACAGGGATGTGCTTTGTTCTTTGGAATCTGTGACACATCCAGGTTGATAAAATACCAAGCCAATGGGCATGAAGCATGGAGCAAGTGCTGGAGGCACCATGCAGGTGCGTGGCAGTGAGCACACAGCTCCCTGGCAAGCTGTGGCCTCTTGGGAAAGGATCTGGTGTAGGGATCGCAGCTCTTCATTGTTGTGGCTGTTTTGGCCCCTCATTGCTCCTTGTTATGGCACAGGGAGTTTTGTTGTCTCCTGGTGCGGGTGCCCTGGCTCTTCTCTGCTCCCACCTTTGCTTCCCTTTCAGCTTGCTGGTTTGGGAGGAGGAAGCGGGTGGGTGCAGGTCTGGTGCTTGCAGATGCTCTTCCTCACGAAGTGGAGGACTGAGTAGGCAGTGCTGGACCTGGGCTGTGGACGTAGGCCTCGGCACGCGGTTATTTGAGCTCCTCTGCATCAGTCATGTAGAAGAAGCCCGCGTGCATGCCGTGGGTGTGTGGGGCTTGCTGCAGATGCAGTTGCCAGGACGGCAGGCCTCCAGATGACCCGGGCTGCTGAAGGAAGCTCAGGAAGTAGGCGCTGCCTTGGAACTTGTTGGTCGGGAAGCCACAGCCCCAAGGGTATGGGGCACACACCTGTGGGAGACCAGAAGAATGAGGAGTGCGCAGGAAATCCTGGAGAACGTTGTTTTGGATAACTTTTCTTTAAAAATAATAATCTGCATGATATAGATAAATAGTAAAAAAAAAAAAAAAGAAAGATATAAGCATGATACTCCAGTGTATATATTCTACCTAGGTTTTTCCTATTACATTTCATTTTAGGGACTGGGGAGATAGCTTAGCAGTCTTAGGTACCTGCCTGGCAAGTGCAAGGACCCAGGTTTGATGCTCCATGCCGTGCTGGCCCCACGCTGAGCTGGCCACCAAGACTGGGCACAGTGGCACATGCCTGTAATCCCAACACTGAGGAGGCTGAGACAGGAGTGTCACTATGAGTCTGAGCTGTGTAGTGAGGCCCTTTACCAAATAAATAACATTTAAAAAGATTTTTATTTTATTTTTTTATATTTTGTGGAGCCAGGGGATTGAACTCAGGCCCTTGCGCTTACCAGGGAAGTGTTTATTTCACTGAGCCATCTCCCTGGCCCTTTTTTATTTATTTATTTTTTATTTTATTATAAAAATACTAAAACTAAAGAATGAATTTTAGGAACAAATGGAGGTTATGAGCAGGATAGATTTATTGAGGGAAAGAAAGCTCCTGTCCAAGAGAGGGATGCTATCTTTTCCCATCTATAGGTATCTATCTTTTATCGGGTGAACTAGAATATGTGTTTATTTTTACCTGAACTGTAAAGTCCCAGGCCACCTTGCCAGGTTTTATTCTATGTTTTTAATTACTTTGTGAGAAGCACATGTTTGTCTAGAGTCATGAAAGGAAGAACAGAGGAGGAGGCAGGGCCACCTGTTGGCTCAGATGAGATCATTCTGTGCCTGTGGCTCCAGCAGGTGAGGAGACCCACAACACCTGGGCATCCAGCTGTGTGTTAGCTCCCTTGGCCTTGGGCAGGTCTCGTCAGCTGTTGGAACCTGTTCTTGTCTTGTTCCCAAGATTACTTGAGATCATGTTACAGTGTGTAGACCGCACTGTCTGATGCTGAGAATAGAACCTAGGGCCTTGGTGTAATAGGTCTACGCCCTGCCACTGACACCCCCCACCCTTGAAAACTTTAAAGTGTTAAATACAAACCTTTACCAGAAAAGTGAAGCTAACTTATAGACAAGAGATGTGGGTGGAGATAAAGACCCCCTTGTTAGGATTAGAGTATTGAAACCAGGGCTTCACAGGGTGTACTTTGTTCTTCTGAATCTCCTGGGGCACACCCTGGTTGATAAAGTGCCAGGTTTTGAGCATGAACCACCAAAGAAATCCTGGAGATAGGAGTGGGTGGCCCTGAGCGCACAGCCTACCGGCATGTTCTGGCCTCTTGGGAAAAGGATCTAGAGCTCCGGGTGCTGTTCCTGATGCCTACCACAGAACAGAGGCCTCCTGGAGTGAACCCCTCTCAGGTGCCAGGCCATCTGACATCAGCTCCCTAGGTGGCCCTGTGGTACTAAAGACCACATGACAGCATGTGGTCCCTGAGGAGTGAGGGACAGTGGCAAAGTCTAGACATCCCCTTTACTGAGTACCACATTGTCAAAATTAAGAGACACATGACTTTTCTGACCCTAACAACGGGCAGGACAAGGTGAACTGCTTTGCCCAGGGAAGGGAACGAGTGCGTCGGGCATCCGCTCAGTGCTGTGAGCCCATTTCCAGATGTCTGTATGCCTGGATGTGAGTCCCACCCCTGTCTTTAAACTGTAGGTCATAGCTGAGTTACCTCTGTGCCTCAGTGACTAAACAGGTGTGGTTGTGGTGATGTACAGGTGGCTGTGAGGATTAAATGATACAACACACTTAGCCCAGCGTGTGGTGCACAATAGGTACTCAGTGAATCTGAGTGAGTACCTTAGAGACACATGTAGATTACAGCACTCAAGGAGCTAGGGCAGGAGGATCCCAAGGAGTTCAGGGCTGGTCTGGGATGCAGTCACTTCAAAGCTAGCTTGACCTACATAGTGATACCTCGTCTGTTAATAAATACATAAGAAAATAAATAGGAAAAGAAAAGAAACAAGTTTCTGATCCTTTGTGGGTGAGATTACTGGTTCCTCCAGGGTACCTAATCTGTGAGGTTGAGGACTGTGAGCACAGCCAGGCTCCAGGAATGACCTAGGAGGCCTTCTCTGATGTTATTTTCCCCCCAACATGTGTGATTTTCAGAGCATTCTCCTCAAGTGGACTAAAGGCTTCAAGGCCTCTGGCTGTGAGGGCGAGGATGTGGTCACCCTGCTGAAGGAAGCCATCCATCGGCGAGAGGTAGGAGAGACAAAAAGGTGAAACCTGTGTCAGTTTCTTTATTCTTGAAACATATATGTGTTCCAAGAGTGGGTCCAATGTTGAGTTCAATTGTTTTGGTTAGACGAAAATTAACTTAGCTATTCAGCAGTGGTTGAGGGTCTCCTGTGTATCTCAAGCTCTGCTCTGGGCAGAGGGATTGAGTGACTAGTAGATGTAGTTAGATGAAGAAAAGCCCATGACTCAGTGGTGGGTGCTATCAGGGTTATGAACAACAATGAAGTGGATGCGGAGAGCAGGCAGGGAAGCGGCAATCTCACCAGCACAACCAGGGACCGGGTCTCTGAACAACAGGTATTGTTTCAGTGAAGACTTAGGTGGGAGAGCCATAGCATGAGTAATTTTATATCCATGTAAGTCTCTCTTGCAAATATCTGAAAGTTGAGTGTTGGGGTGCAGTCATGGACTAGACATCTGCTTCTGCTCTCTCAGGAGTTTGACCTGGATGTAGTTGCGGTGGTGAATGACACAGTAGGAACTATGATGACTTGTGGCTATGAAGACCCTCACTGTGAAGTTGGTCTCATCGTTGGTAAGGACAGTGGCCACCCTTCCCACATGGGGATGCTTGTCCTCGCATGGGAGGAGGCAGGTGTGATGAGATGCCCTTGTGATTGGCAGGCACAGGCAGCAACGCCTGCTACATGGAGGAGATGCGTAACGTGGAGCTGGTGGATGGAGAAGAGGGCCGAATGTGTGTCAACATGGAGTGGGGGGCCTTTGGGGACAATGGATGCTTAGATGACTTCCGCACGGAATTTGATGTGGCTGTGGACGAGCTCTCCCTGAACCCAGGCAAGCAGAGGTAGGTATGCAGTTGTGTGAGACACACAGCCCAGAACTGACCTGCAGCTGGTGATCGAATGATCAGAGCCTTTACTGTGGCCTCCAGGATGCTCGCTGCGTCGAGTTGTAATGAGCTTCCTCCAAAGGGTTTCTTGTCAGAAATACCGGGAAATTCTGAATTAGCAAGTAGTAGCAGAACTGTCCATGTGAAGGTCTTGGAGAACAGGCAGGAGTTGGGACCCAGGCCGTGGGACTCTGAGGGACAGCAAGTGGAAAGTGGGGCCATCTGATGCCCTGGGAGAAGTGCTGCTGGGTTGGCCCAGATGGGAACGAGCCAGTCCTTTTATCCTGCCCAGCACCCAGCCTCTGGGCCCTTGTATTGTCAGTGTCACAGAACCCATGTGCAGTGGTGTGGTGATGAGGAGTTTTGAGCCAAGACCATGAGCTCTAACACACATCCCACTAGGAAGGAACTGCAGTGCTTTCCAACTGAGTTAATCAGGGACGCTGGTCCTACAGAAGGCAGTTTGCAAAACATTTGTCTCCTACAGTTCCCAGGCTATCATGCATCTGGGAAGAGGGCTTCAGTAAGGCAAGATGGGGCAGTGTCTAGGTTTTGGCTTTGTTAAAGGCACTATGTGGGGTCGAAAGATCCTCAAAATGTCACAGTCCTCTCCAGCTCCAGTTGCCAGCATGAGGGTCCGCAGCAGGCTCTAAGTAGTCGGGTAGCACTGATCAGATCTGACATAAAGCATGCTCCCTTGCTAGTGGAGTTAATGATTAAGACTTAGCTTCCTTCCCTGCTTGTGGGGACCTGGTGGGTAGAGTCTGGTGTGTATTTCTCCTGGAGGGGCTGGAATAAGCCCTGGAAAAGCAATGGGCCTAGGAGATGGGGCCAGTCCCTGGGAGCCTGTGGGCCTCAGGCACCATGGTCAGTTGTTGGGTCAGCAAGGGAGACCATCAGGAATCCTGCCCCAGGGGATCAAAGGCTACCTTTCCTACCCAGGAGACTGTTCCCCTCCACTTTGTTTGTTCCCCCCACCTTCCTGATTACCCTCTGTGAATGTTACTTGAATGGCAGGTTTGAGAAAATGATCAGTGGCATGTACCTGGGTGAGATTGTGCGCAACATACTCATCGATTTCACCAAGCGTGGGCTGCTGTTCCGTGGCCGCATATCAGAGAGGCTCAAGACGAGGGGAATCTTTGAAACCAAGTTCCTGTCTCAGATCGAGAGGTATGTGTTTGGGGGCTGGTGGAGCTGTATCCTCCTGTTTTTCCTAAGTGCAGACAGGATTCCCACAGCACAAGTGAGCTCAGGGTGTGGTTTAGACAAAGGTCAGTTTAGTGGCTAACACACTGGTATGCAACATTCTCTTGAAAGCTTACACTGAGCATGGCACGAGGCCATGAAAAGTGATAATGTTGGAACTTACGCCAGATATCGACGCTAGAAAGAAACCTGCTAATAAGATGTAAGCTGAAACGCACAGAGGGAGCTACCCTGACAGAGTGTCTGGGCTCTGCCTGGCAGCCTTTCCTGTCTGCTGGTTGCTGTAATTAGTCAGCCAGGATTGAGTACAGGTGGGCCCATCGGGCAGCAGTGAGCCATGAAGCCCCCTGTGAGAGCAAAGCCTTGCTTCTACAGCCTAATGGCAGAAAAATCGGCTCCAAATTAGAATGGTGAATTTTAGAGGCCTTTAAAAATGATCACTATCTATTAGTTTCAGGCAATAGACTAGGGACTCGGCATGAATAGACTGTTTGGGCATCTGTATTAGCGATACAGACAGTGTAGTTTGTTTGTCTGCTTTTGTCATGTGAGAGGAGATTATTCACAGTTTCTAAAAGATTTTCTTCTTGAAGTTTTGTTTGTATCTGTTTCATAAAGAGTACACGAGCCGGGCACAGACCACCCAGCATTGGGAGAAGGGATAGAGTGGGAGTTTAGTGCTGGCCCCAAGTGACTTTGTCCTGCAGAGGATATGGAAGAGTGTTGCAGCTGGAAACAGCCACAGGTCGGCCTGCGTGCCGCCTTAGTATTGCCAAATGAGTGGAGAATATAGACAGTAAGCCTCCTTTGAATATGCAGTTTGAATATCAGTTTTGTATGGCAGTGCTCCATTGTGTGGCCATGTCTATGCTCTTGTAGAGAAGAGCCAGGGTGGTGCCAAGGGGCGGGCAGCGTGCTGAGTCCGGGAGCAGGGCCCACCTCAGAGACCCCCAGGAGCCTCTGTTGCTAAAGGAGCTGGGCCTAAGCTTCGGCCACCACCGTCTCTGTCTGTGTGGCTGACCACTCTGTTTTCTTCCTGCCCAGTGACTGCCTGGCCCTGCTGCAGGTTCGTGCCATCCTGCATCACTTGGGGCTCGACAGCACCTGTGATGATAGCATCATTGTCAAGGAGGTGTGCGCCGTGGTGGCACGGCGGGCAGCCCAGCTCTGTGGTGCAGGCATGGCTGCCGTGGTGGACAAGATCCGGGAAAACCGTGGGCTGGACACCCTCAAAGTGACAGTGGGTGTGGATGGGACCCTCTATAAGCTCCATCCTCAGTGAGTATCTGGCCCTGGCCTATTGGCCCTCTCCCACTCTCACTCTTGACTTTGTGGTACATTATCAGCCGGCCCAGAGTATTTAATGCTTATAGTAGGCAGGCTAACACTCAGAAAAGGCCTGTGTCTCACCCCACAGCATTGGAAGCCTCCTTGTGAGCCCCTCCCTCACGTATCCCCCCTTTACCTGCCCAGGACTAGAGCTGGACTCAGTCTCTTGCTTTAATTTCCCCATGTACCTAAATATAAGTCTCTGCTATTAGTTTTCCTTATTTTTGAACTTGCTGTGAATGGAATCATGTGGCATCTTTTCTGAGACTTCTCACACATAGTGCATATAGTTTTAAAACTTTTTCCTTCCTTCGTCCCTCTCTCCTTTTCTTCTCTCTCCTTTTTTCCTTCCTTCCTTTCCTTCTGTCACTTTTCTCTTGCTTTTCCTTTATTTCTTCAGCATAAGGTCTCCCTGTGTTGGTCAGGCTAGCCTCAAGGACCCCAGGTTTAAGCAGTCCTCCAAGTAGTTGGGCTACAGGTATGCACCATCATGCCCAGTGTGTATTTATGATTTTAAGAGGTATCCATATTGGAATGTGCAATTATAGTAGATATCATACCTTAATGTGTATATGTTATTATATCTGCTGAGGTGATATTTGGATCAATTACAATCAGTGTTGTAACAGTGACTATTACAAACAGTATTGCTGTGAACATTCTGGTAAACATACCTTAGGACTCAAGTAACACATTTTTCATGTGGTCTGAAGCAGAGATTTGATAAATAATACCACTGACTGCTTTTGTAAATAAAGTTTTATTGGAATGCAGCCACATGCACATGTTTACGTATTGGCAATGGCCGCTCTCACTGGAAGAGTAATTGCCACAGACCACTTGGCCTGCAGCGCTGGAAGTATCTGCTGCCTTCTCTTTTGTGGGGAGCTTGGCATCCTTCATGATGGAAGTGCTTACTTTTTTTCTCTACATTTCTTACTCTTTTCTCTCTTGTCATCATTTCATTTCTCTTTTTTTCCCTCCTTTGTATATGTTTTGAATTGTTTGTTTGGAAGGCAGAAAGTGCCCCAAACATTCTGGAAGTTTTTCAACTAGAAGTTAAAGGGGTAGACCTGTGCCCTGGCCTGGCCTGGCAGTGTGCATAGGATGGAGGGGAGGACAAAGAGCCCAGGATGGACTCTTGGCATGCTCTGTGGTTGTTTGGAAGAGCTCAGAGTGTCTCAGACTCTACACTGTAGCGAAAAGAGGGGATCATAGACGGTCCAAGTCTTTTTCTTTGATGATCAATATCATTGTGAAAATAGGAGCCTGGGCTCCAGATATGGGTTGGGAGATGGGCTGTGTTAGTCATCTTTCTGTAACTGTAGTAAAATGCCAGAGGTAATCTTCCCATGAAGAGAAAAGCTTCGTTTGGAGGTCAAGCCATGATTGGTTAGCACTGTTGCTTCTCTGGCTGTGGAAAAGCAGGGCATCCTGGCAGGAATGTGCTTTCCTGTGTATGGGTAAAACTGCATCTTATGACTGGGAAGTGAGAAAGAGAAAGACAGGGAGACCTACCTACCTTCTCTTACATGTTCTACTCTTGCCCCATAGTGCCAAACTGGGAACCAACCCGTTAACACATGGGTGTTTAGGGGCACATTTCAGATCCAAACTATAGCAGGGCTGGACACCCTGCTATAGCCCTGAGCTTGGTGTGTTTCTCATGGTGGTAGGGCATTCTGACCCCACTGTGTTGGGCTGGATAATGTTGATTCCTTTTCCATGTTCATATGGAAAAAAAATATATATGTAACTATGGCTTCTCATATATCCTAAGAGCAGTCCTAGACACTTGCCCCTTCTGTCTTCAGGTGTGTTTTGTAGTAGACATGGGTCTGATGTAGACAACGCCACACACATGAGTGTTGCTGCCCCCTGCAGAGTTTATAAATAGCAAGGCAAGTGTGTGGCCCATGGCATTTTATCTTGCATTGATTAGTTTTATGAGCAGAATTCATAGAATCTCAAGGTGTTTATTCTCAAGTTGAATCTCAATCCCTCATGGCCCCACTGTGCTGTAGAATTAGGGCACATTAGTAGCACCTCTGTCTTAATTTTCTGGTGCATAAAACATCATGAAGGTTTACCACACTGTCACTGCCATTCTTCCCTTCTTCATTATTCCTGGTTTCCAGCCTTTCTGGAGTCTCACTTCTGAGGACATCAAATCAGCTCTTGACTAACCTGTTTTTTTGTTGTTTTTTTTTAACTCTCTTTCCAGCTTTGCCAAAGTTATGCATGAGACAGTGAAGGACCTGGCCCCGAAGTGTGAAGTGTCCTTTTTGGAGTCCGAGGATGGCAGCGGAAAGGGGGCCGCTCTCATCACTGCCGTGGCCTGCCGCATCCGCGAGGCTGGACAGCGATAGGACCCCCGAGATTGGCAGGGACATCTCTGATTCCCTTTTCCCTGTTTTAAATTATAAGGTGTTGTCCCCTTCTGTCTGAGACAGACCCCTTAGCTTTTCTTTAGCAGAAAAGACCCCAGAGGACTAGGTTTTGTCTCGGAACATGTTCACTGTAGTTTGTTCCCAAGCCCTGCTGACCACAACCATTCCCACCAGCTGGCTTTTACATGCAATCCTTTTGTCATCTCCTGGCCAAGTTTCATGTTCCTGTGCAATCTGACAAGATGGGGACAGTCTTAACGATGTGGCTGCCTCCCCATGGAGCAGAGTGTGACCTTTCTAGGTGGAGAGCATCCCCCTACATGAACAGTGACATCCATTCTCCACTCAGAGGTCTGAGAGGTTTCCACTAAGAATGCGAGCCTGATCCTCCTGCAGGCAGACTTGGAAGAGCAGGGGTGGCCAGAGGAAGGAAATCTCATGAGTGTCCATGGGGCAGCCTGTCTTTGACACGTTCCCGAGTGTTGTTGCCCTGTGGATTCCAGAATTTACAGGCCTGGAATCAAAGAATCCCCCATCCAGGCAGTGAAACCAAAGCCAGGAGCATCCCGTGAGTGGGTTCGCCTCTGCATCCCACTGTGGGCGCGTGGATCCATTGTGAGCATTGGACCTCGAGGGAAAGGGGAAATTTGAGTTTTATTTTTTAATATCTTCCTGCAAAAGTGGAAGTATCGTATTTTCATTTTAATTTATGTGTGAAACTTAGTTCATGAAGTAGGTCTCTTCATTATGTGATCAATTGTATGTAATATTTATATTTGTTAATTTGTTATATATATGTAGATAGATCGACAAGATATCCTCAGACTTGGCCTCATTGGTAGATCAGTTTAGTTTAGGATGGAAGGTACTGATATTGACTAGCTCCTAGAAATACCTCATTCGCCTGCAGGAAGAGAAGGGAAGCCTCTGGGGTGAGTGAATGGCAAAGCATCAGCATCGGCTCTTTTCTCCCCTGCAGTCTTGAAAATCTGTACAAGCAGGAGTGGAGACTGAGGCTGGGCCCATGGATTAGAGAAACCAGAGCCACTGGCTGCCCTGTCTAGGGACTTCCTTGGTGCAGTGTTACATGGGATGTGAACCAAAGGAAACCAAAGAAATCATTTCAAGTAGACACATTGCCTAGGAATCTTTATTTTCTATGTTCAGGGCATTAGGTATGTTAAAGCTGCCTGACAAGATAAAGGAAGCCACCGGAAATTTAAAAAATTCGTTCAAATTGTCAACCTCAAACCAAAATGAAGCAATTAATGAACCAAACAACATCTCAGGGACAACATTTTTGGTATGCTTGTGCCCTCTTAGCAAATTTTACCTTGAGTTTGTCTTGTAAATGTTTTACAAGAAGTGTGCTTCCCTGGGCTGAGCTAGCATCAGCCTGCAGGTGTGTTTTTGTGTTTTCTACATGGTATTTATTTCATGGCAGAGATTGGGATGGCATTGAAGCCTCCAGATTACTACTTCTCGAGAGTGCATTTGACTGTAAATCTGAAAGTCCACTTCTGCCCCCAAAGACATACAATCATAAACATGAATCTGGATATAGTATGAGAAAGAGGGAATGAATAGCCTGTTACACTACTGAAGAAGATGCAGAAAACAGGATCAAAACAGGAAAATGGACAGGAACTCACAAATTGGTTGTAGCTTATTTGTGTACATTTTCAAGCTTGGGCTGAGAACAGGGCAATGATAACAAGATGGTTATCAGTTTTTAATAAGATAGGGTATAAGTAAGTGAACATGGCCCAGATCCTCTTGAGAAGGAAAAAGGAAGGGGGACACGTCCTCATTTGTCACAGTCTGACTTTGCCTGTCTGGAGAAGCTCCTTTGCGGTCCCTGTCTGCAGTTATTATCTAAAGCGTGGGTGCCTTCAATTATGGTGAAAAGTCAAATGCCACTATAGACTTGTCAATCACTAAAGAATATCCGTGAAGTACAGATGAATTTTAACTTAATTTTATTTTTGAATTTTAACTTAAATTATATGTTTTTAAATCATGTGTTTTAAATGTGTGTGTGGCTATGAAAGGTGTGTTGTTGTTGGTTTCTATGCCAGAGCTCTGGACAGTGCATGGTGACTGCCCTCCCCTGGTTGCTGCTGCTCTGCTTGATGTAAATAGAGTGCATCTGAATCTTTGCCCGCGGTGTGCCCAGCATGGATCATCTCAAACCCTTGAGCACTCAGTCTGGTGAAGATGTTGTCACTGTGTACAATAAAGAACTAGTTGAATTAACTATGTGATGTTAAATTTTATTAATAAAGTTTAACTTTTTTCAAAATACTCGATGTGTCACCTGAGTAAAATATTCAATGTGCATTTTTGAGGCAGGTTATCTTTGGCTGGATGTGGTGGTGCCTGCCTCTAATCCCAGCGCTGGAGGATCATTGTGAGTTAGAGACCAAAGTGAGCTCAAGGCCAGCCTGAACTGCAGATGGACACTGTGCCTTAAACATGCACACGCGAGCACGCTATCTTTTTTTTTTGTGTGTATGTGGCAGAACTGGGGATTGAACTCAGGCCCTAGTGCTTGCCAAGGAAGTGCTTATTCCACTGAGCCATCTTCCTGGCCCGCAGACTGGATATCCTAAGGACATGCTGGTACTTCTGAATAGTCTACTAATCATGCATGTCTTGGTTTTGCGTGTGTAGTCATCTCCCTGCATGGGACAGTGGCTGCAGAACACACCCGAAAATAACATCTGAATTTTATAGAAGTCTCCCTTACATAAACAAAGTAGTCTGCTATTTGAGTAAGACGGGGTATAAGTAAGTGAACATGGCCCAGATCTTCTTGAGAAGGAAAAAGGGAGGGGGACACGTCCTCATTTGTCACGGTCTGACTTTGCCTGTCTGGAGAAGCTCCTCCGCTGTCTAGATTATGTATGATGCCTAATGCATTGTTAATAGTTCTATTTTTTTTAGGGAATAATGACAATAAGGTGTGCATGTTTAATATACATGTTTAATACAGGTGTGCGTTATTTTTCTGAATATTTTCTACCTGAGTTTGGTTGGCTTCATCCTTGGAGCCTGTGGGCATGGAGGCCAATAATGTGTGCACGCATGTGGCCAAGATGTGGCCTGATCTTACACCCTTTCCTCCCCAAAAATTCAGGCTTAATAGAACTAGAAAGCTTTACCCCTGAGTATCTGATGTCAGGCAGCGCTAGAGAGCCATTGTCATCCTGGCATCTCTTGTCTAGCCAGTAGGCTGGGATGTAGTGGGTCTCGGGAGGCAGATGTGAACATCTCTTTCAGAATGTGTAGTTCTCCATGTGAATATCCACAAGGCACTTGGCTCTCTTTTCCTAACCCTCAACAGGAAAAACAAATCTGGTGAACAAATTTCCCAGAAGTCTCTAATGATGCCCACTGATGTTGCTGCTTGACTAATGAAGAAGATGAGCAATGTAAAGAGCATAACAGGGGCCAACAGGCTGGTTGTGGTGGGTATACGCTTGGAATCCCAGTACTCAGGAGTCCAGCAGGGGGAGGTCTGACAAGAATGAGGCCAGCCTGAGCTACATAGTGAGTTCCAACCTCAACTCCCTATGGTGAGACACTGTCTAAAAAACACAAAGAATCAAACAGGTATTTTTTCCTGCTGAAAGAAAAATTGCAATTAGAGTTTAGAAGTATACATTGGTACAATCCTATTGTATGGTAGAGAGCATGCCAATATACATCCAAAATAGGTTTTGTATAATTTTCTAGAAATTTGTGTTAAGGAAATACACAAACTTGCAGACTAATATTTACCTTAGGGTTTTGACTATAGTGTAGTTCATACATAAGAAATAAGAGGCTCCAGTTTCAAGGTCTGGTGCTCAGGAAAAAAATTCACTAGTTATTTCAAGCTACAGTTGTTTTTTGTAGTCAGGCTGGCCTTGAACTTGCAGTGATCTGAGTGCTGGGATTACAGGCGTGTGTTACCATTGCCGGCATTTCAAATAATTAATACAGCAACTTGATTATACAGGTGATGGAGGGGCTGAGAAACCATTCAGATTACATTAGAAAAGCTGCTTGTATTCCTCTGGCTGAGTCAGCCTGGAAGCTGGGAGGAGGTGGGGGTGGGGGCAAGGACCAGAACCTCAAAGCTATTAGATACCCTGGTTTCCCTCCCTTCCACTGTTTAAGTTAGCTCAAAAGGTGGGATGCAGAGGAGGGTAGCACCGCATGGTCTGGGCACTGAACAAAGCAGTGGAGCACACGCCCTGTTTGACCACTGTGAAGTGCTACAGAAGGACACTAGGGTTACAGGAAAATGTTCAATCAAGGAAAATATAGACAGCACACTGCTGTTCAAGCTGGCCCTCTGAGGTTCTGCATCCCTGGAATTAGCCAATAAGGGTTCAAACTGTAGTTGGATCTATGATGGTTATATTTGTCTCAGTATGTGTATAGACTCTTGTCATTGTTTCATACAAAAATGTAATTCTCTCTAATAAGAATGTAACAACCTCACTTTGTATTAGGCATTGTAAGTCATCTAGAGAGGATTCAAGCCATACAGGATGGCACAGGCCTCGTGCAAGTACACTTTTAGGTGAGTGACCTGAGCAGCCACGGATTTCGGTATCCTATGGGGTCCTGCAACCAATCCTACACAGATACCAAAGGAAGACTACCATTTTCATTAAGAGCAATACATTATGACACGGAAGGCGTTCCTTCGTGGGATTCCCTCCGCGTCCCCTCTATCTTACTGAGCTGCAGTGAAGGTCATAGCTTGCCTTCTTAGCAGCTGTCCTCACCTCGCCCAGCCAGACTGCATCCCAGCCCTGCGCCTCCTTTACTAGGCTCTGCTTAGTACGGTGCTGCCTGCCCCCCGCCCCCCAGGTCACTTCGGCCTCCTGAAAGCTCAGGGAAGAGTTTCTCTGCCGTGTCTTCCTGGGATTCTGGAGTGGTCATGGACACTTGATTCCGCATGGACCCATGAGGAGACGCTCAGGGGAGGAGCTCGTCAGTGTGTAATACAAGACGGGTTGGTGCAAGGCGAACGCCCAGGCGAACGCCCAGCGCGGCTTTGCTGGGGCCGCCTCCCGCCACTCCCACCAGCCCTCACCAGGGGAAGAGTCTCCTCCAGACAAGTGGACAGCATGGAAATAGCCTTCCCATTTCTGCAGAGCCCACTGAGCCTCCTCCTGTTTCTTGTTGTGTGGTTTGTTTCCTTTAGTTTCACACTCCTGTCCTGTGTAGGGCATTTCCCAGGCTCTGTATAAAACCCAGCTTATTTTTCTAACTTTTTAATCTCTTTTATCTTCACTTTCTTTGCTCGCTTTCCATGCCCAATCAGCAACTTTGGTATTGTGTTTAGGGTACTTACTTTTGTATGTGTCTTGATTAAGCATATATTATATATATATATGATTACACTCAGTAGCTTGCACTCAGTAATCCTCCCATTTTCAGCTTCCCCAGTGCTGGGATTTCAGGCCTATGCCACTACGCTTGGATTCTGTGGTTGGTTCAGTCCGACCTGGGGTCAGGGCTGGCATGGCATGTGGTGCCAGGAATCGAACCTTAGTCCCTGCGCTTGCCTAAGATTATATATATATATATATATATATATATATATATATATATATATATATATATAGTGAGAGAGAAAGAGAGTGTGTATGTGTTGTATTTTTCACTGGAACCTAGGGCCTTGTATGTGCTAGACAAGTGCACTTACATCCACATTGCTAGTTTCTATGTGCCTTTAAAAAAAATTGCAGTGGGGCTGGCAAGATAGCTCAGCTGTCTAAAGTACCTGCTTAAGCAAGCTTAGGCAAAGTCAGGAACAGCAGTTTGATCCCCAGCACCACGTACTGCACCACTCCTGCCCCTAGGGAGGGCTGAACCGGCCACAAAATAAATAAATAATAAATAGAAGTACAAAATGTTATTGGCTAAGAGTCTCTTTCTGTGCTCCCCACCCCCTCCAAAGGACCATCTCTTAAAGGCTCATAGATGTGGGAAGTGGACATCTAATTCGTCACTTCCGGTTGCTCCAAGTGCCCGGCCACGGGCACACACTATGCATTTCCACTCATTCTCTGTGTGCATTGTGCCTATGTGCATTGGTTCAGTTCTGGTTCTACACCGTGGCCATGAGTGTCTTTGCAAGGAACATTTCTGTGTGTGACCCCTTAATCGTCTTTGTGATAATCTCTCTGGGCATGTACCCAAGAGTGGGATAACAGGGCCACAGAGTGTGCATTCACTGCATTTGACCCCTGCAGTATCAGATGACCCTCCTGAGAGGCCGCTCCTGCCCTTAATCCCACCAGGAACAAACCTCTAACACCTGGATTATCTAGCTGTCTAATCCTTGTTGATCTGCTGAGTGTCAAGTAGGATCTTAAGGTTATGTGAAAATACTTTTCTCTGTCATAGAGCGTTTCTTCCTGTTTCTTAGCTTTTTGGGTTTTCCTTAAGTAATTGCTAGCCAATGCTGGCCTTTCAACCAGGGTACTTTCTTTTTCCTTTCTGATTTACTGAAGCTCTTTTTTTTTTTTTTTTTTTTTTTAAATATATTTGGTTGTTGTTACAGGGTCTTACTGCATAGCTTGGACTCAGTAATCCTCCCATTTTCAGCTTCTCCAGCGCTGGGATTTCAGGCCTACACCACTATGCTTGGATTCTGTGGTTGGTTCAGTCTGACTTGGGGTCAGGGCTGGCATGGCATGTGGTGTCAGGAATCGAACCTTGATCCCTGCACTTGCCTAAGTTTGTCTAAGCAGGCACTTTACTCTGCTGAGCTATCTCATCGGTCCCTGGAGCTCTGTTTAATCTAGATGTCTGCAACTGGCTTTAGATATTGGGGTGCATTGTCCCCTAACCTGTTACTTTTGTCCATGGCATTCTTTGTTAACTAGGACTCCTTTCTTACACAATTATCAGACTCATCTTTTTTGCTTTATGGTTCATTCTTTTGAAGTTTCTCACCTTTAGTTCACTGATATAGTCTTCTATTAGTTTTATTTATAGGTACTTTATATCTTAACAGATTAATAAAACCTTTAGGGAGTCTCTCTTTCTATGTAACATGAGGTAGACTGTTAGGGATGAGGGGTACAGTGAAAGGATGAAATGAGACACAGAGACAAATTCAGTACATGAAGGGGGCTCTGGGAGATCAGTGCCTCAGGATAGCAAAGACAATGACACCCCAAGCTAGCCATTACTTAAGGGATGCACAGAATAATTGGAGGGAGTATTGGATGACTTAGAGGGTGAAGATGATCTTAAACAGGTGGAGATCTTATGTTGAGGATCAGTTCTGGGGACTCAGAGGGCAGCTGGGATCCCACGTTGATGTGACCTTGAGCTACAGTGTCACAGCATCACAGCCACGAAGGCCTCTACTACGGCCTCTGGGCCCTAGCCTCAACTTATAATTTGTGGTCCCCAACAGTAAGGTCTTGCCAGGCAGGCACTGTGCTGCTGAGCTGTACCCCTAGCCCTTCTTCTTTTCTTTTTTCTTGTCTCTTCTTTCCTTCCCTCCACCCTGCTCCCTTGTTTCCATGAAAATTTTAGAATAACTTCATTTATTTATTTTGTCTTTTTGAGACAGGGTCTCACTATGCAGTTCAGGCTGGTCTTAAACTCACTTTGTAGCTCAGGCTGGTCTTGAACTCACAACAATCCTCCTGCCTCAGCCTCCTGAGTACTGACTGGGATTACAGGCATGCGCCAGCACACCCGGCTTAGAATAACTTTAATCTCTAAAAACATTTGCTTACATTTTGGCTAGATGTTCCATGGTCTTACTGATTTGGGGAGTAATATGAACTTTTCACAGACAAGGGTGTAGAGTGGCTCTTTGCATATCTGTAGAATCTTTTCTGCCTTTTATCACAGTTTCCAATTTGTGGAGATGTTATGTTTAATGCCCAAACATTCCATCGTTGTTGGGCACGGACCTTGGTTTTGGTTGTATTTGCTGGTTGGTTATTGTAAGTCTGCAACAGCCTCCCCACCTCCTACAGCTGCTCTGGTGTGGGGGTGGGGAGGGAAGAGAGCAGCTGCTGCGCGCATCGCAGGCTGTGATTAACAGAACCCTTGGCTTCTGGTCCACCACATGCCAGTCGCACCCCCAACGCCAGCTGTGAAAAATGTCTTCAGATGCTAAATGTGCCCTGGAGGTGTGAATGACAGATAATGCATAAGCATCCCCGTCTTTTATCCCAAATGTTACATAGGATTTACTTAAGCTCAACAATTTTTATTGGAAATTCTAATTTCGCCCGACAGCCTATATTTTTATGTATTAAACTTTTCACCACATCTGATAGCCAAGCCTCTCCTGGTTGAGGACCTCTGGTGTAGCGAAATGATAGTTTTATATCTGAGATGCTCGCTGAATTTTTCTATTTTAATAGGTACATGCTTCTTTTCCTCTTAGTTGATTCTGTTCTCTACAGTTAGTAATGGGTTTTGTCTTTCTTTTTTTTTTTTTTCGACTGATAAACTTACTCTTTTCCTTCTCTAACCACATTGGTTGGTACTAAGGTACATACTGAGGTACATGTTATACTGCACTTTTGTCTTCTTAAACGGAAGGGACCTACATTTTCTCCACATGAAAAATGTTTAATATGAATTTCAGAAATTTCTTTTCCATTGTTAGCATTTGATTTTGCTATAACAAAAGTACCATGAACTGGCAACTTGTGCACAGCAAAACCTCACTTTTCAGTTCTGGTGGCTGTGAGCAGATGGGAAGTAGGAGGCAAGGAGTCTGCGATCAAGAGGCTGGGAGGCTTGGTGTCCAGTGAGGGTGCATGGCCCTGTTCATAGAGGGCGTCTTCCTCTCACATGGTGAAGAAGAGACTGTGGTTATTCCAGCACTTAATAAGGGCCCTGATCCATTCAAGAAGGCTTTACACTGTGACCTAGTTACCTACCCACCTCCTAATAACATCAGGCTGGGGACCAGGTTTCAACATATGCATTGGGGGGAGGGCACAAACATGTGGTCCACAGAGCTTGATTGGCTGAGATTTGTAGTTGGAGAATCTTAGATTCCCTGTTGAATTTTATTAAATGGTTTTTCTGTGTCATGGGAAGGAATCTTCCCTTTGCTACTCTTTATCGTGATGAAGGACACTCTGCTAAACTTCTCTCTGTATTACTGGGCTGACCCATGTCTGACTTTCAGTCCATTGTCGGGTCAGTTCAGCTGATATTTTATTTAGGGTTTGCAGCCTCATTTGTAAGGGAAACAGGCCAATATTTTTTTCCCTTTGCGTTGTCCCAATCGGGTTTTCAAGTGAGATCAAATTGGCTTCCCAGAGAAAAGGGTGAGTATTTTTCTCTTGTTTTTCATTTGCTAGAACTATTTAAAATGAGATAAATAGTATCCATCTCTTGAACATTGGACAGAACACATTTGTAAAACTCTCTTGGGGCTTTAGAGCGGGAAGATACAATTACAATTTCTACTTCTTTGACACTTGTTGGTGTTTTGTAGGACTTATGTGGGGTTACTTTCCAAAACACCCAGTATGAGTTAGAAATATCCTAAGCTGAAAATGCATTCAACATAAATCAGCTACCAAACGTCATCACTTAGCCTACCCTAACTCCAACATGTTCAGAATGTTTACACAAGCCCACGGCTAGGGGAAATCCTGTTACACAAAGCCTGTTTCATCAAATGTTTGATATTTGATATAATTTATTGAGTACTGCAGTGAAAGAAATTTTTAAGAGGAGCATTGTTTTCTTGACCTGTTCGACATGCCATTGCCCCCTCAAGAGTTAATCATTCCCCAATATCAAGAAGCTCCTAGTCAATTTTTTGAAAGCCTTGTCTTCTTGAATCAGAATCCAACAAAATCTACATATTGCACTTGGCTGACATGCCTTCTGCTATCTCATAACCTCTGGTCCCCTCCAGCTCTGTTTCTATTCCTTCCGCAGAAACTGGGTCATCTGCCTAGAAACAGCCATGACTGTATGTCTGACTGTTTCTCCCATTCTTTGCATTTCTAGAAATTGGCAAATTAAGTCCTGACTCTTGATAGAGTTAGGTTTAATACGTAAACAAAGCTATTTCAAAGAGGCTATTGATGTTACATTGTTCTTTCATTTTTGTTGTATCTGCTATTGTCTCTCTGCTATGGATTAAAAGTTAATGGTCAACTTGAAACACCCAGGTGACCTGAATCAGTGGGGAAGGCCCAGCTGAAGATTTTAGCAACAGCATCAAAAGAGAATCGGAGAGGAAGACGGTGTGCCGTTGGTGCTTCTGGAGAAGCTTGTCACACTGGTTTTCTTGATATGAAGTCAGCTGTTCTCATGGCCAGATTACCTTGGGACCTCGCTGTCGCTGAGAACGGCTGCACTTCTCTACAGCAGGGCTCAGGTCCTTACCTTGAGCGTCCCTTCCTGGCCGCAGTGCAGGCCGCTCATCCTGCTGGCACAGATCCTCCACCCCGCAGGTTCAGGCTTTCTAGCTTTCACACTGATCTTTGGGTCTTCCCAGTGCGGATCCTTGACGCAGACTTGCATGAGACATTGTCACAGGCTCTAAGCCTCTAGCTGGACTTGTGGGGGACGTTGTCAGGAGCTCTAGGTCATCAGTGGGGCTCGTGCAGGACATTACCATGTGATCCAGGCCCTTAGCTGGATGCTTTGGGTCTCTAGTGTGTGGAGAGATCTCCTGCACTCTTTTGTGCTTGGTTGAATATTATAAAATAATCCTTTAAACTATATGTCTAAATCCTTTCCCTGTAAACCTTGATTACAACACTTCCTCCTTTTCTTTGTATACTTTATTTAATTTCTTTTTTATTTATAAATAAATAAATAAATTTATTTATTGTCTTTTTGAGACAGAGTTTCCCTATGCATTTTAGGCTGACTTTGCACTTGCAGCAATCCTCCTGCCTTGGCCTCCAGAGTTCTGAGATTACAGGAGTGTGACACTACATCCGACTTAGAAATGTTTTATTTTTGTGTAATACATACAGTTGTAATAAAGAAAATATAAAAAGCACTCTTCTTATATGAAAAAATGAAACAAAAATTCATAAAAAAATAAAGAATAATAATAGCTAGCACATTCTGTGTATTATCTTAAAAGAATGGCCAAAATGTTACTCAGAGTGCAAATCAACAAAAACTATTCTCCCTTACCAAAAAGAAAAATGTAGATAGTAGCACAAACATTCTTCTCAGTGGACTAAGGGAAGCTAGTATCAGTGAAACAGATTAGGCTACATATTTTTGAAACATTGGAATAGAGATTGAAGAAGACATAAAGAAAATGCAAAGATATTTCCAATCCTGAGTAGACAAAACTAATATAGTCAAAACAGCTACACTTCTAAAACGAATGTAATGCAATCTCAATCAAAAGGCCAACAGCATTCCTCACAGGTCTACAGAAAACAATCTCAAAACTTGTATGGAACCAGAAAAGACCCCAAATAGCAAAAGCAATACTGGATAAGAGCAGAAAGCAGAAGATATCATAATTCTAGATTTGAAATTATATTAAACGGCCAAGGAGATGGCTCAGTAAAATAAGCACTTGCCTGGCAAACAGAAGGGCCTGAGTTCAATCCCTGGTTCTGTCAAAAAAAAAAAAATATTGAAAAGCTATGATGATATTAAAAAGAAAAAACAGGATGATACTGGCACAAAAACGGAAATGTGGATCAAAGAAACAGAATACAGGAAGCAGAAACATCAGTTGTATTCCACTATTTGATCTTCTACAAAGGGACTGAAAATATACACAGGAGTAAAGATGAATATGCTAGGAAAATTAGATATCCACCTGCAGAAGACCCATCCCATATATCCCACTATATACTAAACTTGAACCAAAATTGATCTTCTAATTTTCTCATTTTTATATGCATACATTTTGAGTTTTTCATACAAGGGAAACTATTTAGGCATATAAAAAAGAGCAAATTAGAAGAGAAAGAAACAGGATGTAGAAAAAAGTTCAAATAATCCCACAAATTTTCTACTCCATTGTTCATTAAAGAATTTGAGGAGTATTGACACTGGATTTTCTCTGAAGTTCTTGTAGAATTCGGCTATGAATCAAGACACCAGGTTCTGATCTTGTCTGTCTTTCTTTCTTTCTTTCTTTCTTTCTTTCTTTCTTTCTTTCTTTCTTTCTTTCTTTCTTTCTTTCTTTCTTTCTTCTTTCTTTCTTTCTTTCTTTCTTTCTTTCTTTCTTTCTTTCTTTCTTTCTTTCTTTCTTTCTTTCTTTCTTTCTTTCTTTCGTACAGGGTCTACTTGTAGACCTCACTACACAGAGTGGACTGGTAGTTCTGTCTTCAGCCTCCCAAGTGCTGGGATTACAGGCATGCGCCACCACGCCCAGTCTCAGCCACCGCCTCACCGCACCTGGGGGGGGGGGCGTACGGCAAGTTTGTGATCGAATCCCAGTCCCTGCACCTGCCTAAGCAGGCACTTCAATCCACTGAGCTATCTGGCCAGCCCTTCCTAAAACTCTTAATGGTGGAATTACATTTTATCCTGAGATAGCAGTTGTCTTAATTTGCCTGTCTTTCCAACTCATCTTGAAAATATGTCAGAAATTTTACCATCGTCTTGCTTTGACAAGGGGTAATAATGCTCACCACTGCAGATCGTCAGGGTGATCCACTCGCTGTCTTTGTTTTGTGTTGCTATGGCAAAATATCTGAGGTTGAGCTTATAAGGACAAGAGGTTTATTTATTTTACGGTTCTAGTTAGATTGGGTTGCTGCACCTGGTAAGGACCTCGGGTGTATCATGGGGTGGTGGATGGAACATGTAGTGGGGGATGTGCGAGTGATCCAATGCAGAGAGAGGAGCCCAGACATCAGGAAGGGCCAAGCTTGCTCTTTTGCAACAACCCATTCTTGTGGGAACTAATCCACTCCCTGTGGAAGACACTGATCCTTTCCAAGGTTGTGTCTTAGAGGTCCACCACTTCTCCTTACCATTATATTAGGGATCAGGCTTCAGTCTCATGAACCTTTGCAAGACAAAACCAAACCAAACCACAACACCCACATTTCTGGGTCTGTCATCTCCATCTATAAAAGGAGAGGACTGAAGCTCCTTCTCAGCTTGAACATTTATGCCTTGTGTTGTGTAAATTCCATCTGCTGTTGGTGCAGTGACCAGAAAGTGCTGGGACTGTGGGCTCTAGCACAGCAGGCAGGTTCCAGGGCCAGAGGATCTCATGAACGTGGCCCTGGAGGAGGTGGGCTGCCCTATTGGGTGGACAGGCATGAAACCTTTCTCACTGCAAGATCATAGTGTGAGGTGGCCTTTCCCTGACTTTTATTTAGCAGTGAACGCAGTTCTTTACTTTGCCATGCTTTCTGTTTTCCAGGCTACAAGTCTATTTCCTCAGAAAGCTGACAAGAACCTGCCACACAGAGCATTAAAATAAGCAAGAAATATCATCCTCAGCAGTCCCTGGACCTCAGATGCTCTGAAGGACAAACATGTGCTCCATTTTACTAAATGTTTTCTATCTTAATAAACAGTGGCAAATGCCAGTACCGTCTGCAGCTGCCTGCTGACTTGAGGGACTACCGTGGCTCAACGAGTGTTGCTATTTTCTCACTGTTCTTCAGTGCCAGGCATGTCCTCATTTTGCGGTGCTGGATATGCCCCAAGAGACTAGCCCGGCCTTCCATCCACACAGGGCTCTACTTCTGCCAGGACCAAATGACCCCTTCCTTGGTAACTTTCTACACATCTCTAGCTAGATTTTGCCCTAAAGCTATTTCCCCATGTTCCATAGACTGAAAATATCAGGTAAATGGCGTTTGTGCACTGTGTATTGTTCAGTTTATATACATTATGCATGGAGCAGTATAAAGCTGCTGCATAAATACTTCAATGCAGAAAATATCACGGTACAGAAGTCAAATTGAATCTAGTTCTGAGCCCTCCCTCACCAGGGAGATGAGGTGTCTCCTATCAGATGTTTCCCAGGATGGAACAGGAATCCTTGAGAAATGACACAGTATTGAGCCACGTGAGGAGGGAATCTCCTGTCTCAGCCCATTCAACTCCTCCTGCTCTCTGAGACCAGGTATCCTGTAGGAAAGCTCTGAGTGCCTGCCAGCCTGCCCCAGCCGGTTGTACAGATAGCCTGTATCCCATCTCACCGTGCACAGACGCTGGTCCAGAGATGCATCAAGAAGGCGCCCCTGGAGGCGGCTCTCAGTACTACACGTGGGGTATGCCCACACTTGCCATCTCCAGCAACTCCACCTCGACGCGCCCTCATGTGGCTTGTTGTGGCAATCACCACGTTTTCACACCCAGATGATCTCTGCTCCTGCAAAAACAGAAACACTAAAATGACACCTAGGAAGTGAAGGTAGATTTACTTACATGGAAGGGCACCCACCGATTAAGGCCAGTCCCATAATATCAAGCCCTGATCTTGGGTGGCTTAGGTCTTATATGGGATAAGCAAACAGAAAGTACAGAGGCCGAATGGCTTGGCAGTTCGGAATTGGCTTACACAGTGTGCATTATAACGACCACCTGTGCTGGTGGTAAGACCAGTGACCGGCTGTTCTTACGAGACAGAAGCAACTGGAACAGGAACTATTACCTGGGTAACTAAGAAAGTGAAATGTACTGGCTGAGGGTGGAGCTGCTTTCTGTTACTTTACTGCTATTTTCTGTTATCCCCCTTTAGTTTTCCTGGCAAGTCTTCACTGGGCATATTACATACGATCTTTTGAGACAAGGTCCAAATAGAAGCAGTAACATTTGGATTGTCACTGATCCTTTGATGGTCCTAGCCAAGCTCTCCAAGATCTTATTACAGAGTTTCTTCTTAAATTGTTTTTATTTTTTATTTATTTATTTTTGGCGGAACTGGGGATTGAACTTAGGCCCCTGTGCTTGCCAGGGAAGCGCTTATTCCACTGAGCCATCTCCCTAGACCACTTAATTTTTTTCTTTTTTAGGAAGATACATAATTTAGGCCTGAGAGCTCTTTAACATTACTCTGCCAAGGTAGTGGGAGAGTTAATCTAGGAGAGTGTCCGATGTGCCCTGACTGCTCATTAAATTTTGGTCAGATGTTTGATTGATTGCTCTATTTTCTTGGGGTAACCATCCACAGAGTTTAAGGCAAGAAAACAGAGCTAGCAGAGGGTGGGGTAATAAGAACTGGGGCAAGCACCACAAAAAGACAAAAATCAACAGGACGAGGGGCTGGGGAGATGGCTCAGTAGAATAAGTGCTTCCTTGGCAAGCACAGGGGCCTGAGTTCAATCCCAGGTTCCACCAAACCAAACCAAACAAAACAAAAATGAAGGAAGGAAAAAAAATCAGGGGGATTAGGTCTGGAGCAGTTCTTTCCACAATGTCCTCAGGCTTCAGCCAAACATGGCTGGTCAGCGTCTGGAGAGGACAGCGTGGGGATTTGAGCGTGCTGTGTCTTCTGTGTAAGTCTCCGAGGGGCTGTCCAGGAAGGTTTGCCAGCAGATCTAAGGCAGGATTTCTGAAGCTTGTAGAAATGGTTAGCGTGTACTTAGGTTATTATGGGTGGGTGCAGGAATGTCTACCGATCTACCTGGCCTTTTAACTAGTTACAAACTATGTTTGTAGGGTTATGTTTTATTTTTGTGAAATCATCTATATCTTTAAATGGGGAGAGTCCACCATAAAGCGAGAGGTCAGGGCCAGTGACACAGGCGCTGAAGCCTGAGTTGGCTTGAATGTGCAGAACAAAGGGTGGAGGTAGGTCTTCTGGGAATACTGGGTTAAGTTTTGCTGGTTCAGTCAAATGGATCGCTGGAGGGAGCTTAAGCCTCTGGCCTGAATTATTTTGAATTATTGATGTCTAATTTCCAAGCAGCAGCAGCAGTAGCAGGAAGCATTTTGCTGTGCAGATCATCCCTGCAGGAAAGTTTTGGCCAAAACAGTTTTATGCCAGGTGACCACAGCGTTATGAACCTGTTGAACTTCACTCCTAACAGAGCTACAGGCATCCACAGCCAAGCTGTACTCAGCCTCTGTCAGGGGTGGGGTCCAGGTTTTTGAACAGTTCACCCCAGTACAGCCTGCAGCACTGTACAGGGATAGGGAGGTTCATCAGATTTCTGGATTGGAAGGACAGTAGCTGTCAGAGCATGGAGGCAAAGTGGGGAGCAGTCCTTGGAGAACGGATCTCTGCATTTGCAAGGTGTCTCCAGGGGTGGACCGGCTGACCATCACTGTTTTTGAAGTTTCATTTTTTTTTTTTTTTTTTTGTCCTTTCTCAGGAGACCATGGTGGTGAGTGCCTCCCAGAAAATAGTGGGAGAGTTTTTTTTTTTTTTTTTTTTTTTTTTTTTTTTCTTAATCTGGAGGCTGGTGCTTCAGACCGCTGAGATATTTTGCTGGCTCCGATAGCAGGAGAGTTCTTAACACCTTATGGCAATTGAGTCCAAGTGAGCTGGCCTTTTGTCTCAGGAGTTTCAAGGTTGGAAGGGCTTATGGGAGCAACTGGCAAGCAGGCGAAGGCATCTTTTAAATCTGGAACAGCCCTAAAAGGTCAGGAGCCGGGAGTGCGAGGTGACGGATGTGCTCCTGACAGCACGGTGATCCTGCCAAGGTGATTCACAGTCTAGCAGGCTGTGGGTGAGCGCCGGCAGTGGCTGGCTGGAGCCAGTTCAACTGGCTGGAAGTCGGTGAATTTGGGCAGCGGGTGAAGCTGTAGGTGTTGGCGGCCCCCTGTGGTAGCTGACGAGAGTGCCAAGGCAGAATGCTCAGGAAGAAAGGAACGCTCCCCGTCACTTTTTTAAAGAGATGTTGGGAATGATTAGGTTTCATTTCTAACTCCCTAAAAGCCCTTTTTCTTGCAGTCAGGGACTGTGGGTTTTGGCTAATTCATTCCCATTTCTGACTCACTATGTATGTTGAACACACTCTTGAACAGTGACACAACAGACAAGGGTGGGTATCCCTGAGAAAGAGACTGTTCAGATGTCTGCCTGCCCGCACCTTCTCATGGGCACTTAGGTGTGACTTAGCTAAGGAGGGTGCAAGGCAGCTGTTGTACTACGTATCAGTTGCCACAGCACGGCAGGTGAGAGCCCACGACCAGAGCTTTCTAGTTTTGGTGCGCAGACAGCGCAGCCCAGTGCTTACTCTGACCATGCCACTCACGCGTCCGCTCAGCAGCCCTCAGAAGTTCAACCTTCCAGTCCTCTTCCGTGAGGATGGCCTTAACAAGAAGAGTTGATCAAGCTCTTCTTCTGTTCAAACTGAGCAGGACGGACAGTCTGACTGCCCAGGGTACCCCAGGCATTTTACCAGAATCAGGCAGGCAGGCAGGCAGACAGACAGACAGACAGACAGACAGACAGACAGACAGACAGACAGACAGATTGTGTCCTTCCTTTGGAGACTACTCCAGCCTTAGATGCTGACTCAATATTTTTCATTTACATTCTTCCACATAAACAGATTTGTTTAAAATTAGGTTTCATTTGTTTCCTAAACTATATTTCAAAGATAGAGAAGAAGAAGAGTGGAGGGAAAGAGTGAAAGCAGGAGAGGAAAAGGGAAAAAGGAGAGGGAAAGGCACAAGGGCCCAGTTGCTCAGAGGCTTGTTCTCTAGAGACAGGGCAAGGGACAGGTGTGGGGGTGGGGAGGGGTAGGGAGAGCAAGCCCAAGGCTCTGTCTTGCCGATGTGTGGAGGGTGGTGTCCTCACTTGGCCTACTCCTCTGCACTCCAGTTCCTCTGTGTCCCCATTCTGCATAGATTACCCCAAAAGCTCCCACCCACCACTAGAGAAGGCTGATTCCCCTAAAGAGAAGACCACACTCCCCCCAGGCAAACAGCTGCAGCTGTTTAGGTTTACTGCAAGCCAGAGATTTGGATTCCCCACCTGAATAGCATAAGGTAGCAGCAGAGATGGGGTTGGCCCTGCCCTGGGCAGTGTACTGTGAGGTGTGCACCTGAACACCCACGCCCAGACACCCCCAGCTTCTATTTGGGTGCTTCCCAGGGCCCCATTTCGCTGCTTGTCATCTGGCCAATTGCAGGGATTTCTGGGCTCTTTTGTTCTCTGGTATTTACAGAAGACCAGGAGTGCTTGTTTTTCTCCATCACAATGTTTATTCATCTTTGTGTCATGTTCCTTCCAGCCCTCTAGAATGAGTGTTCTTGCTTAATGTTCAGTGCTGTATCTTGCCTTGGCTGTAAAATGGATGAGCCATCCTTGGTAGAAGTCCAGGGAGGGACACTTTAATCACTCAGTTGGGAACAAGGAGAGCTCCAGAATATTTCCCAATCGGCAACATCTCATCCATAGAGTGAGGGCAGGGGCCAGAGCCCTCCTCCAGAGGTTAACAGAGAGGGCCTTCACTGGCCCCCAGACACCGCTGTGGCCAGGCAGCAGCCTCTGCACTTCACGTAGTATGGCCCAGGTTTTTGCCTCCGAGTCCACCATGTGCTCCACTTAGGGTCAGCAGGAAGCTCAACGCATTAAGCCCTGATTCCAACAGTCATCCCTGAAGAACTGCCCTCCCTGGAGGCCTTGGCTTTCGCACGACCCCCACAGCCTTAGACTGCTCTGTACTTCTTTCTCTGACCTAAGGCTTCACTCCTTCTCTCAACCCTTCCTTCCCCTGGCCCCTTCCCCACAAACTCCATAGTCAGCAAATTATCCATTTCCCGAATTCCTCTCTATGTTCCCTCTTTCTTTTGCCTTAACACACCCATCCACTTCATCAATCAAGAAAAACTAGTTGAAAATTGCTAGGACTACTGTTTCAACTGCTGAGAATATAGCAGTGAACACCTTAGACATTCCATCCTAATAACATGAGAAAGATGGGGCCAGGGAGATGGCTCAGTGGAGGATTTTTTTTTTTTTTTTTTGGCAGAACTGGGGATTGAACTCTGGCCCTTGCACTTGCCAGGAAGTGCTTATTCCATGGAAAAAAAAAAAAAAAAAAGAAAGGAAGAAAGAAAGAACACCTAACATATACTACATTCTATGTGGTTAATGCTATGAAGACCAATACAGGCTCAGGACAGAGCTCAGGGATAGAGCACTTAGTTCCTGGGTTTGGTTCTCAGTATTGCAAAAACAGCAGCAGCAGCAACAAGAAAAAGCAAATAGAGCGAGGGAAGAAGATAGAGGAAGACAGAGGGGGCCAGTCAGTGTGGCTGTTTTGTACAGTGGGGTGAAGAAATGCCTTTCTGTTAAGTGAAGATGGAGCAGAAATGAGGAGTGGGTAAGTGCTTTCTAGGCCGAGCGAAGGACAAGAGTTGTGGAGGAATTGGAAGGCAGCTGCTGTGGCTGTGCAGAGTAGCACAGAGAGCTAGGGCAGGGGAGAGTTGGAGGCCGAACTGTGCAAGGGCTCCTCTCCAAGCAACGAGAGAATAAATGCTTCCAAGCAGAGGAGTGCTGAGATCTGAGTGATGTACTTTGAAGAAGAGGATGTTAGCTGCTGTAGAGAATATCAGACACAGAGAAATCGGTTCTGGGGCTTTTATAAAAGGCCAGGTGGGAGCTGGCAGAATGTGGAGGTGGCAGTGTCAGGGCCCAGGTATGCTCTGAAGGTAAAGTCAGCAGGTTTTCCAACAGAGCAGACATGAGTGTGAAGCGAAGAGACAACGACGAAGCCTGAGGATAAATAATGCCTTTGAAGAGGACTGATGAAATAGAATGGTGACTTTAGAGGGCCAAGGAAGGTTTTTTAGATGGAAAAATTGTAGTACAGTTCTACATTTATGTACAGACAAAACACTTTCTCATATGTGTCAGAGAGGGAAGTGTTGTTACTATGCAATACTGCTCCTGGGTAGGTATAGGACAGACCCAGGGCACAGGCAGAGGGGCTGCACCTGGGAACAGAGCTCTTTTCTCCTAACAGCAGAGGGGGCTGAGTGATATGGGTAGAGTGAGGGTTGTTTTAGAAGGCCAAACTTTTTCTCAGGTCTAAAAATTTATTGTCTCAGAAACCAACTTTACATTTTAATCTCTTCTTTCCATTCCCCATCTTGTAGATCTGAGTAGTTCTTAAGATGTCCTTGCTTTAGGTCAGCCAACATTTTGGCCCTAGCCTTTCAAGGTCAGTGAAGACTCAAGACATAGGAGAATTTGTAATGTAACATCATGTAACTCAGTAGTGCTCCAAATTTTCTGATCAAGGAGATTATGGGGCCACAAAGGAAGGCGATGGATGATGTATAGTGTGCCTAAGGAGAGTCACATGGAGAGAAAACTTTCTCTCAGGCTTCCACAGAGAGCAAATTGGTCAAGCAATGGCCATGACTCATCCACAAGGCTGACACTGACAAGGGCATCTACAGAGTGAGGTACAGGGTTACAGGATAAATCCTGAGGGTACCTGACTGAACTTATCTGATACAAAAGTTACATTTTTTGTCATATAGGTCTTGCTTTAACTTGGTCTTAACCATCCAGCAGAAAAGTATAAAAATGAAGGTATACAAAGTAGTCATATTAATATACTGAGCTGTGAATGGCTCAAGTCAACAACTTCTGTGGATAACCCACTCCTATTGTGGACTGTTGGATTGCTTTGTTAAAATATATATACATATATATAAAATTAACTATCCATGTTTTGAAAATCTGTAACACATGTATCATATGTTACCCTGTTTATGTCATTTTCTGTTTTTGCTTCTATTTTCCACTCTTCAAGTTGAAATACAAATAAAAAATTAAAAAAAGTAAAGTTCTATAAAGGCTGATGTATTTATTTGTAAAGAAAATAATATATTCTTTCTCTTAATTATTTTAAATTACAATAATATCTAATATATGTCTTATAGTTAATTGTAATGTCAGTTTTCTATCAAAAAATTAACATTTTAATTATTGGCTACTCGGAAAAAAAAAGGTCAACCCTTGCTTCAACCTAAGGGCGCGCGCGCGCGTGTGTGTGAAACACTTGTCTCTAGCGCCCCCTCGTGGTCTTGCAGCGTCATCTCTCAAACCCTGCTGAAGGGCTCAGCACATGGAGATCCACTTGATGGCTGCCTGTCTGGGGAGCTAATAGAAAGCAAGGGATTTAAAAGGAGCGGTTCCATTAGTAAAATCAGGATAATAGTGGCACTTATCCCCCTCAGCCCATTTAGGGAATAAGCATCAATAACAGGTGCCAAGCATCCAGCACCTGTGAGGGCTCCAGTAAGAGTAGCCCTTCTTTTCACCTGTGGTCGCTCTGCATTTCTGAGCGAGCCCTCCCTCCGGCAAATCTCCTTTCCAGAACCCCCACTTTTACGCTGCAGCCTTCTGCTAGGCTCGATCGTCTTCACTGTCAAATCAAGCTTTCCGCACCTGGCCCGGGTCTTCTCCCTTGTCCCAGGTCTTAGCCCTTCTCTTCCATTGTTCCTCCTTACTTCAGATGCAGAACTCGCCATTCTGAAACTCACACCCCCACCTCCAAGATATTTTAGAAAACACGCCTGCCCAAACCGCGTCCAGGCAAGATCCTGCCTCTTCTCCTGGGCTCAACAGAAGCACTGGGTTGCTATGCACAGTACAAGCACTGTTTCCCTGCAGCCCTTCCCCACTCCCTGCTCCCAGGCTGAGATCCGCCCTTAGGACTCAAGGCTCTTTGGGAGCAGGGGCTCCGCTGGGTTCTTTCCTGTATCCTGGAGCTGGAACAGTAAGTGGCCCAAAGAGGCACCCCAGGAATGATGGAATTTGCTCCTCCCAGGCATCCAGCCCTTAGCCTTGAAAACTGGAACATCTGCTGAAAAATCTGTCTTCTCTGTCACGCCGCGAATGCTGCGGGGAAACGGATGCTCTTTTTATTTCTCTTCACGGACCATAGCAAACAGTGATTATATAACAAATGTTTAAAGCAAAAGGCAGAGAGCCCCGCCCATCTTCCCACAGGCACGAGGCATCCCCGCAGATCTCATGGTGGCCTCCAGGTGGCGCCCGCTGCCCAGCGGTACCGGGAGCGCAGCCACACAGCGGTGACGTCTGAGTCGCTCACTACAACGCCCCCAGGCGGCGCGTCGTGGGCAGGGGCGGCGGGGAACGCAGGATTGACGCGCAGCTTGGGTCAGGGATGCATTTCTTTTCCGCACTCTTGGGCCTCGCTGCATGTATTTTAAGACTCTTAGCTGTAACTTGAGCTCGTGCAAAATGTTCTTTATCTGTCCTAATGATTGTGACTGCAAATGTGTGGCATGTCCAGAGCTATCCCAAATGCGCTATAGGCATGGGCTTTTTTTTTTTTCCAATAAGGTTAAAAAAAAAAAAAAAATCCCTGTCTTACGCGGTCAAGAAACTCGGGGCAGAGGTGGAACAGTGCTCCGAGGCGGCTCATTTAGTAGCAGCAGAGGCTGCCCATCTGTTCCAGACTTCAGGCTCCCTGCTCTCCAGCCTCCCTCCCTCTATTTAGCTGAGTGTGCTGGCTAATATCGATCGGCAATTTGCCTGGATTAAGAGATCTCTAGAGAGGTGATTGATTAGGTTGGAAAGGCACCGACTCACTGATGGATTAATCCACAGAAGAGCTCGTAGCCAAATTGCTGGTTCAAAAGTAGAGTATGGTTGGAAGCAGTGGGTGTGACCTCGGGAACAGTCCCTGGAGCCCAGCCCTTCTTCCCTTGCAGGGTCTTCCCCTGAGCTCTGATTCCTGATGCCCTGAGAGGAGCAGCTTTCCCTGGCCATGCCCTCCTGCAGTGCCATTCTGCCTGGAAGCCAGCTGCCCGTGGGCTGGGTCCTCTGAAATTGCGAGCCTTACGCTGCCAGAGACAGGCATTTTGACCCTATGACAGGAAAGCTATTATACGAGTGACTTCAGGCTGTCCAGCTAGCTCGGATCCAGACAGCCTGGAGCTGTGTTATGATGTGCGGGGCTGAGCAGGTGAAAGGAGAAAGCATCTGCCTTTCGGGAACTCCCAGCTGTTAGGGGAGACCACAGGTTGGGGAGGACAGTGTGGCAAGTGGGAATGAAGAACAGGGTATGTGGTAGCTGCCAAGGACAGACATGGAGGGAGTTGTGGGCCTCATGTCT